>JABUQX010000134.1:2500-28784 GCA_015478945.1 Trachelipus rathkii
AGCACCCTCCTGTCCAGTCGTGATCTATTGATCTATTGATCTATTGATCTATTGATCTATTGATTAAGGTCAAATTTTTTACTAAAATTGTAACGTATTTTACATAAACTAAATCTTCAGTAAATCAGGAAATCAAACCACAATCCAAGCACCCTCCTGTCAAGTCGTGATCTATTGATCTATTGATCTATTGATCTATTGATCTATTGATCTATTGATCTATTGATCTATTGATTAAGGTCAAATTTTTACTAAAATTGTAACGTTTTACATACCCTAAATCAGTAAATCAAACCACAATCCAAGCACCCTCCTGTCCAATCATGATCTATTGTTCTATTGATCTATTGATTAAGGTCAAATTTTTTACTAAAATTGTAACGTTTTACATACCCTAAAGCAGTAAATCAGTAAATCAAACCACAATCCAAGCACCCTCCTTTCCAATCATGATCTATTGATCTATTGATCTATTGATTTAAGTCAAATATTTACTAAAAATGTAACGTTTTACATACCCTAAAGCAGTAAATCAATAAATCAAACCACAATCCAAGCACCTTCCAGTCCAGTCGTGATCTATTGATCTATTGATCTATTGATTCAAGTCAAATTTTTACTAAAATTGTAACGTTTTACATACCCTAAATCAGTAAATCAGTAAAATCAAACCACCATCCGCCACCCTCCTGTTCATCCTTGATCTATTGATCTATTGATCTATTGATTCAAGTCACATTTCGAGTATCACTATGGATAAACATAACATAAATTCAAGTTCTTTATACAAAGATCAATCAATATATGCTGACGTAAAAAAGTTTCCACATTAATAAAGCTTACTTAGCATCATCTGAAAACTAAGAATATATTGCCACAACGACAAACTACATCTCTATAAACAAGAATAACGGTTACATTAACAAAGTTCCATACTTAACAACAGTAAAAGTAACTAACAATTCATACAAAAAAGTAACTTATTCACACCTTGTCAAACGTGTCTCTAACATAACAATGTTAATTTTACATTAACACGGTAATATTTAACAAACATTTACCATAACCTTGTGTAATTATCATAATAAGCAGTGAAAGTATGCTAACGTAGCAAAGTTTTCCCATTAATAAAGCCGACATAGCATTACCAGAACTAAGAAGAATATAAATGTACAATGACAGAACCTAACACATCTTAAGCAAGAATAAATGCTAACATTAACAAAGTCCAAACTTATCAAGAGTAAAAGTAACTAACAAGACATACAAAAACATAGTCCATTCACACTTTATCAAACATATCTCTAACATGACAATGTTAATTTTTACATTAACATAGTAATATTTAACAAAAAAAAAATTTTTTTTATCATAACCTTACCTAACCATCATAATACCTAATGGGTAAAGACAAACAAAGTAAAGTTTTACCCTCTGTAAAGCTAAACTATGAACATAACATACTTAACACACACACAACAACCAAACGAATAAACAGCTATCATTAACAACTTAGTCAATAAAGCGAACATACGAGGGAAGTAAAACAAGTTTTCATTTTATAACAAAGTTAACATTGAAAACAGCGTTATATAAATACATAAAAACATATAAATACATAAACAAAACATAAGTTTATTTTAAATATATTAATTCATCTAATCAGAGAACATAGGATTCAGGTTGGGTAAGTTCTATATATCTCTCTAAAGATTCAACACCCTTTGAAAGGATGTAAGTATAAATGCATTCAGCAACACTAAACCATTTTTCGGCATATTTCGATTCAACAGCACTCATTCTCTCATACAAGAGAGAAGTGAATATTACTCCAAGCTGATTGTTATTAATTGCCGTCTGTATACTGTATTATCGGGAAAACCATTATGTTTCGTGTTAAAATATAGTAGATCTACACCATGTGCTAATAAATATAAAAGTCCTCAAGTATGTAACTTCATAGATGCGATGTTAATTCGTTTTTTATTTTAAGCAATGCTGTAAGATTTTCAGATGTTCGAACTGTGAAACCTAGACACGTATGTCTGAAGGTAACACAATCGAAGGGTTTCCAGTAGTTGCGTACATCAAGGGTTTTAATATCGTCACACGACGAGAACACAACGTCTATTCTATTAGAACCTCTCACGTTATCTTTCCAGTTAGATATTTCACTGCTAGTCGATATATCAGATGACACACATTTATCCTCTATCCATCCTGCAGCAATATTGATAATCTTGATGAACTCTTCAACACAAATGAATAAAGGTCTATTACTTGAACCTCTGGATGGAATACAAGCAATGTAATTGTATCCATCCGTTTGACGATTAAATATAAATGACACATCGTTGGGAATAACGAAGCTCCTCGTGAAGATATCAACAACAGGTGTAGAGAAAGCGAGGAGATGTTATTCGTACCAGCCCCACAGCAAAAAATGTCCCATACTGACGGAAATGGTATTGCGTAAAACAACCCTTAAAGTTATGAGATTCTTTCTTTTAACCAATCAGAAGAAAGTAAAGAAGAATACGACGCACGAACGAACCATATCAGTTCAAAAGGGTATATATTCTCGTTAGACAACAACAACAACAACAACAACAACAACAACAACAACAACAACAACAACAACAACAACAACAACAACAACGACAACAACAACAATAACATAGTACAAAAATAAGTTCCTTATATATACTAACCAACGAATATTGCTAACGTAACATTGTTTTCAAATTAATAAAGCTAACATAGGCTTGACCAGAAACTAAGATATATTGTACAATGACAAAACCTAAAACACCTTACGAAAAAACTACTAACATTAACAAAAATTCCAACACTTAACGCATTAAAGTAACTAGGCATTTTCGTACTAAAACGTATCTATTCATACTTTTCCCAAGCATATCTCTAATAAATTAACGTTAATTTTTACATTGACACAGTAATATTTAAACAAACATTTATCAGAAACCTTTTCTAAATTATCATACAGACCAATGAATAAACTGAACACATAACAAAGTTATAACCAAACATAACATAAAAATAAGTTATTTGAATAAAATATCTAGTAAATTGTAATAGTTTACTGATTTTAAAAGCAATAATCATAAATAGTAAATCAAACCATCAACCCCTCCCCACCCTCCCTCCATGACTTTTGATCTATTGATCTATTGATCTACTTGATCTATTGATTCATGGTCACATTTCAGAATCATTACGGATAAACATACACAAAATAAGTTCTTTATATACTAACATCGAATATATGCTACTTAACAACGTTTTTACATTAATAAAGTAACATTTACTTAGCCTGAACTAAGAATATAATGGTACAACAAACAAACCTAAACACACATACGCACGGAATAAAACTACTACATTAACAAGCTCCGCGCTTAACACAAGTAAACTACATAACACATTCATACAAAGTAACCTATTTACACTTTTTCAAGCAATCTCTAACTATCCAAATGTAATTTTACATTACATTCGTAATATTTTAACAAAAATTTAGCATAACATGTCTAAGCATCATACTGACACCGAATATAATGGCTAACGTAACAAATTTTTTCATCAACTTCGTAATATTTAACAAAAAAATCATCATAACCTCGTCTAAATATCATAATCCAAACGAATAACTGCAAACATAACAAGTTTTAAACAAACATAACATAAAATAAAAAAATTTTTTCCTGACATAACATAAAAATAAGTTCTTTGAAAAAATATCACAGTTTAAAAGCGTAATAGGTTTACTAGACTTTAAGCAGTAACAGTAAGTCAGTAAATCAAACCACCCATACGCCTGCAGTCCCCATACCCATCCACCTGCCTTTGATCAATCGATATTGATTCAGGTCATTATTTCGAGTACATTTGATCAGCAACAGGTAAAGACGTATTATCCAACAAAATCCCTTTAAAAAAGTGACAAATCTATCAAAGATACCAGCATCTTGAACTATGAATTGACACTATCTTCATCAAAGTGTCACTCGTCTCGAGTATAACATCATTTGAACTATGAATAAACGTAGACATTAGCAAAATTCTCGGGCAAACCTGACATTACTCAACAAAAACTTAACCTAGGCTTACGTTTCTAACATATCATCAGGTAACATAGTAATATCTTACAAAACTCTATTTCTCTACCAAATCATTGTTAATTTCACACTGTCATAGTTAATATTTAACAAAACGTACCTAACTTACGAATAACCAGTTTTCATTAACCAAGATCATTAGTAACACCACCTCCCGAAAGAAAACCCAGGATGCGCCCCTTGAAAGGGTGTGAATCCTGAGAGGGGGGATCACCCCGAAGGGGTGTAAGCGGGTTTTAGGCCTCAGCCCGAAGGGCTGAGGCCTTACCCTCCTTCGGAGGGGTAATACCCGCTTACACCCCTTCGGGGTGATCCCCCTCTCAGGATTCACACCCTTTCAAGGGGCCCATCCCTTGGGTTTTCTCTCGGTAGTTTGTTATGTGTTTGCTTTAGATTACCTATGCGTAATGAAACCATGTTTATTTCTAAGTTAAGTACGTTATGTTAAATATATTACAATGACAGGAGTGAAATTAACTGATTTGGTAGAGAAATGATGAGTTTGTAAGAGATATTACTGTGTTACCTGATGATGATGTGTGTTAGAAACGTAAGCCTAGGTTAGTTTTTGTTGAGCTAATGTCAGTTTGCCCGAGCAATTTGCTAATGTCTTCGTTTATTCATAGTTCAAATGATGTTATACTCGAGACGAGTGACACTTTGATGAAGATAGTGTCAATTCATAGTTCAAGATGCTGGTATCTTTGATAGATTGGTCACTTTGTTAAGGGATTTTGTTAGATAATACGTCTTTACCTGTTGCTGATCCAAAATGATACTCGAAATATGACCTGAAATCAATAGGCCGATGATCATAGGCAGGGTGGTAAGGGATAGGGGACTTGCAGGGCCATGGGTGGTTGATTTACTGATTTACTGATTTACTGCCTTAAAATCAGTAAACTATTTTCCCATTAAATACTTATTTTATCAAAGAAAACTTAGATTTTTATGTTATGTCAGGATAAAAATTTGTTATTTTATATGTATGTTTGCGTTAAAATTTGTTATGGGTTTGGCCAATATTCGTTTGGGATTATGATATTTAGACGAGGTTATGATGATTTTTTGTTAAATATTACGAAGTTGAAGTAAAAAATTTGTTACGTTAGCATTATATTTGGTGTCAGTATGATGCTTAGACATGGTTATGCTAAATTTGTTTGTTAAAAAATTACGATTGTTAAATGTAAAAAATAACATTGAATAGTTAGAGATGTGCTTGAAAAAGTGTGTAAAAATAGGTTACGTTTTGTATTCAATGTTAGTTACTTTACTGTTGTTAAGTATGGAGTTTTGTTAATGTTAGTAGTTTATTCGTGCGTATGATAAGTTATGTTAGGTTTGTTGTTGTACATTTATATTCTTAGTTAGGCTATTTTATGTTTAGCTTTATTAATGTAAAAAACGTGTAACATTAGCATATATTCGATGGTTAGTATATAAAAACTTATTTGTGTTATTGTTTATCAGAAATGAATACTCGCAAATGTGACATGGAATCAATAGATCAATAGATCAAAAGGTTATGGAGGGAGGGGTGAGGAGGGCTGTTTTTGATTTACTGATTTACTGCTTTAAAATCAGTAAACTATTACAATTTACTATGATATTTTATTCAAATAACTTATTTTTATGTTATGTTTGGTTAAAACTTTGTTATGTTTACAGTTATTCATGTCTGTAGGATATTAGACAAGGTTAATGATAAAATTTTGTTAAATATTACTGTGTCAATGTAAAATTAACGTTAATTTATTAGAGATATGCTTGGGAAAAGTATGAATAGATTACGTTTTGTACGAAATGTTAGTTACTTTACTGGCGTTAAGTGTGGAACTTTGTTAATGTTAGTAGTTTATTCGGGCGTAAGGTGTGTTAGGTTTTGTCATTGTACAATATATTCTTAGTTCTGGTCATGCTATGGGGTAAAAAGCTATTTAAAATTACGAAGTTGATGTAAAAAATATGTTACGTTAGCATATATTCGTTGGTTAGTATATAAAAACTTATTTTTGTACTATGTTATTGTAGTTGTTTGTTGTTTGTTGTCTAACGAGAATAATACCCTTTTAACTGATATTGGTTCGTTCGTGCGTTCGTATTTCTTTGGTTAACTTTCTCTTCTGATTTGGTTGAAAGAAAAGAATCTTCATTACATTTAAGGGCTTGTTACGCATTAGATTTCGTCAGATAGGACATTTTTTTGCTGTGCTGGTCACGATGACATGGTCCTCGACATCTCTACACCTTGTTGTTGATACTTCAAGAGGAGACTTCGTTATTTCCCAACGATTGTTGTCATTTTATATTAATCGTGAAAAACGGATGGATACAATTACATTGCTTATGTATTTCCATCCAGAGGTTCAAATAATAGACCTTTTCATTTGTGTTAAAGAGTTCATCAAGATTATCAATATTGCAGCAGGATGGATAGAGGATAAATGTGTGTCATCTGATATATCGACTAGCAGTGAAATATCTAACTGGAAATATAACGTGAGAGGTTCTAATAGAATAGACGTTGTGTTCTCGTCGTGTGACGATATTAAAACCCTTGATGTACGCAACTACTGGAAACCCTTCGATTGTGTTACCTTCAGACATACGTGTCTAGGTTTCACAGTTCGAACATCGGAAAATATTACAGCATTGCTTAAAATAAAAAACGAATTAACATCACATCTTAACGATGTTGACATAACTTGAAGGGACTTAATACCTTATAGCACATGGTTGTAACTATGATATTTACACCGAAAAAACAATTATGGTTTCCCGTATAATACAGTATACAGGACGGCATTAATAACTATCAGCTTGGATAATAACTTCTCTCTTGTATGAGAGAATGAGTGCTGTTGAATCGAAATATGCCGAAAAATGGTTTAGTGTTGCTGAATGCATTTATACTTACATCCTTTCAAAGGGTGTTGAATCTTTAGAGAGATATATAGAACTTACCCAACTTGAATCCTATGTTCTCTGATTAGATGAAAATTAATATATTTAAAATAAACATGTTTTTTATGTATTTATATGTTTTTATGTATTTATATAACGCTGTATTCAATGAAAATTATATGTTATAAAAATAAAACTTGTTTTACTTCCCTCGTATGTTCGCTTTATTGACTAAGTTGTTAATGATAGCTGTTTATTCGTTTGGTTGTTGTGTGTGTGTTAAGTATGTTATGTTCATAGTTTAGCTTACAGAGGGGTAAAACTTTATTTTGTTTGTCTTTACCCATTAGGTTTTATGATGGTTAGTAATATATATATACAAAAAAATTTTTTTTTTGTTAAATATACTATGTTAATGTAAAAATTAACATTGTCATGTTGGAGATATGTTTGATAAAGTGTGAATGGACTATGTTTTTGTATGTCTTGTTAGTTACTTTTACTCTTGATAAGTTTGGACCTTTGTTAATGTTAGCAGTTTATTTCTTGCTTAAGATGTGTCAGGTCTGTCATTGTAATTATTATTCTTAGTTCTGGTAATGTATGTCGGCTTTATTAATGGGAAAACTTGTGCTTCGTTAGCATACTTTCATTGCTCTGTATGATAATTAACAAGGTTATGGTAAATTTGTTTAAAATTACGTGTTAATGTAAGAATTTACATTGTTTATGTTAGAGCACGATTTGACAAAGGTGTGAATAAGTTATTTTTTGTATGAATTGTTAGTTACTTTTACTGTTTAGATGTAAGTATGGAACTTTGTTAATGTTAACCGTTTATTTGTTTGTTTAAGATGTGTCAGGATTTTCGTTGTGCATCTATATTTCATAGTTCACATGAAGCTAAGTAAGCTTTATTAATGTGGAAACATTGTTACGTCATCATATATATTGATTGATCTTTGTATAAAGAATTGAATTTATGTTTATGTTTATCCGTAGTGATACTCGAAATGTGACTTGAATCATAGATCAATAGATCCCAATAGTTCAAGGATGAACAGGAGGGTGGCGGGATGGAGGTTGTAATTTTACTTTTGATTACTGATTTAGGGTATTTAAAAACGTTACAATTTTAGTAAAAATTTGATTTAATTCAATAGATCAATAGATCAATAAATAATAGATCAATCAGATCACGACTGGACTGGAAAGGTGCTTGATTTGTGTATTGATTTATTGATTTACTGACTTACTGTATGTAAAACGTTACAATTTAGTAAATATTTGACTTAAATCAATAGATCAATTGAATCAATAGATCAATAGATCAATAGATCATCATGATTGGAAAGGAGGGTGCTGGATTGTGGTTTGATTTACTGATTTACTGCTTTAGGGTATGTAAAACGTTACAATTTAGTAAAAATTTGACTAATCCAATAGATCATGCATTGAGACAGGAGGGTGCTCTGGATGTGGGTTTGATTTATGATTTTAACTGATTTAGGTTATGTAAAAACGTTACAATTTTTAGAAAAAATTTGACACTAATCAATAGAATCAATAATCAAATAGAATCAATAATCAATAGATCAATAGATTCACGACTGGACAGAGAGAGGAGTGCTGGATTGTGGTTTGTTACTGATTTACTGAATTTAGGGTATGATAAAAACGTTAAAATTTTAGTAAAAATTTGACCTTAAATCAATAGATCAATAGATCAATAGATCAATAGATCAATAGATCACGACTGGACAGGAGGGTGCTTGGATTGTGGTTTGATTTACTAATTTACTGCTTTAGGGTATGTAAAAACATAAATTTGTAAGTTATAAACATAAAAAGTATAAGAAATTTTATTTATTTATTTATTTATTTATTTATTTATTTATTTATTTTTTATTTTTATTTTGTTTCTTGATGGTTCTGAAACCATTATTTTCAAAATCTATAGACTCGATAACATATATAAAGACATCAACATTGTTGTTATGCGAATGTTTATTAAATCGGCACCGCAGCGGCTCCAGCACCGGTGCCAGAGCCAACTCCTCAGAATCCAATAACAAGTCTTTCTAGAAATTACACTCTGAATCCTCTCACCAAATTTCAGCTTTATACGATCAATTTAATTTTTTTTATGGGGGTGGGTCCCCCTTCGGGGGGACCCACGGGGACGTAACTTCGTATACAATGAGGTTACATCATCATCTAACACCCCTCCAAATTTTAGCACGATACGATAAGTTCTCGGAGGCTGGCTGGCAATCAAAGTCGGAGTCAGAACCGGATGCGAAGAAGCAACCACGGCGGAATACAGAGTCGGAGTGCGTAAAAAACGATTCCTTACAGGAATCATTTTTTGACTCAGATTCGATTCCCTTCGGGAATCGAATCTTCGACGTAATAATAATAATATGTGTGTGTGTATGTGCACGCGCGCTCACGCGCTGACGTAATCTCGTCTCCGACGAGATTACGTCATCACGCTCGAGCCTAACTCTCGTTAGGCCTAATCTCACCCTCTCGGAAGCCGCCACAAGGGCGTAAGCGCAATATCCGCGTCGACCCTCGGGGGCGACCCCCCTCTATATTACATCCTAAAGACTTGAAATTTACCCTGTTCGAGCTTAGCCCATATATAGCTTATATTCAAGTTTTTGAAGCTATATCTCTAGTCCCTTCATATCGAAAAGGGTGGCATCGCTCAAATTGTTCTGTAACTACTCTCCCGGCTTGTCGGTCTTGCTCTTACTCTCCCATAGGGCAAAGAAAACAAGTAGTAATTTGTTAAATAAAAATGATGTGCCCATATTTTCCTCAATATTTAAAACTTGAATTTCTAATGTCAAAGTTCCTTATATATCTACCTAGTAATGCTACTGGAAAATGAAGCCTTGGCATTACCATTAAGGAAATTCAATACTGCTTTCACACTTGTCTTATAGGAGTCTATAAAAAGCCTCCATTCCTCTGCTGACAAGCTTGAAACAAAGTTAAGCCATCAAACCGTCAATATTTGTACACACACCTTACCGATCGGGTCGATCGTTTCATGGTGAAGCATATTGAATATTGTTCTTGTCTTTGTCTATATACTGATATTCTAGTGTATATTGACAACAAATTATACTGCTGCAGCCTAGATCCTAAGAGATAAGCTTGTCCTTTGCTGAGATCCATTGGTGACCTAGGCACTGGAAGTCCAGATGTCCATGTAATACTGGCTTAATTACAGAGGGATGGGAAGGATAAACTTATATTTTATATTTATTTTATTTAAAATCTTTTTACCCCCTGTCTGTAGCGGCCCCACCTCCATTAGTCGAAAGCTACAGCTTCATTTATCAAGTAGCCGCCTCGCTCTAATCCAACGCCCTGCGTCAAACCCATAATGCGGTCACACTGAATTTTCAGTCGCAGTACGACAAATTCGGAGTCAACTCTCGGAATGGATTTCTCGCCTCGTGATTCAATGAAACAATAATTAGAATTTAATGTAGTATGTGTGGTCAGCTTTACTAGGAAGAGAAAATTTATTATTGTATCTAAATATATATCCAAGGGGAGTAATTCATATAGAACAAATCAGGAGAGCACTCTCATTTTGTCCTTAAGTATATGTCTAAATGGGGCCAGACTATTTGGAGAGAAATTAAATAGTGTATAAGGTCTTCCCATGGCTCTGTTCCTTAAAACTACCGTCGTGGTTGCTTGAACAAGTAAAGCTTGCGCTTGCGGGGAGACTCGGTACGAGTGTGTGTTAGTGAACTTCACCAATATTATTTATAAGCCTGACAACACATATACCATATGTCTGGCTACGAAATTATGGCATGCTCGTGCTGGATCGCGGTACTCTATTTATGTTGCTTGTTCTGCCTCATAACTTAAGCATCGATTTCGGAGTTATTCCATAATTTTGACTGCATCTGGACTCATAAAAAGTTTACTAATGCTCTCAACAAGCGGATTCGCAACATCGTGAATAGGTAATATTAGAAAAAACGTTCGCTCTCCTCTGGTATAGCACCACTCTTACTCTCTGGTTTGTTTGCGACTCCAAAACGATACAAGGCAAGAAAACTTATACTGTTGTTTGTTCAGTGCCAGTTTTGGTTACGCCTCTACCCGAGAAGAGGGTCGGTTGCTGCTGATACCACTTTGTGCGCTTTGTGCCGGTCCGAGAGCTGTTCCCTGCTGTTATATCTCACAATAGTTATAAGATATCAAGAATGCACTTGGTTAAGTACAAAGCCTTGAATCTAACCCTGTACTAAGTACGTAGTCCGGACCTGCGGTGCTTGTTCCACCTGACTCTGCCCTGTATCCATTCGTCCCCCTCCTATATATTCAAGAGATTCTTAGAACCGATTGGCGCTATTAATTCCTCGGCGTGCGGACGGTTGAACTAAACACAGAATTAGGTTTAATAGCGCTTATGCAGTCACACTATTTTGACGTGGAAGGTTACACATCTCGATGCTAAATGACTGCGCTCTTGTGCAGTCAATATTCACCCTGTCTGTTTGCGGTTACTCACGTTAGAAATCGAGATTACTCTTCGCTGCCTCATCGTCATCTCTATTTCCTCACCTTGACCATTATACACTTCATGCCAATAGTAAATATATCAGATTAGGAACAGATTTCAAGCATAACGAGCTTTCTGATGTAGTAATTATCTATGATAGTTTAGTCTACAGCTATATACATAGTCTATTATGTAATTGTCGGGTTACCAGTCTAACTTGTTATAAATTACTTTACTAAACTAGATCCTCTGATGATACTTTAACTCTCAATATTCTTATTCTCACCATTCTTATATTAATTATGTAAGTCCCATTACAAGACAAGATAATATCGATAATAATCTCCTCTAACCATTTCTACCTAATAACGTTTACACCATTAATATTAAGAGCAAAGCATATTTTGATTTTCTCCTTAACTTCATCTTATAAATATTTATTCTATAATTTATAATTTATAATAATATAATGAAATGCAGTAATTTTATAATTGCAAAAAAAAATAAATTAAAATGTGCCAAATAGAGGCTTTTCTGAGGACATCTTGAATCACAATTATTTACTAACAAACTTTCAAACGAACATACTATTCATCATAGTTATTTTAAAATTAATCATTCATAACTAGATTTATATTTCGTAACATCCAGCATAAAAATATCTTATTCGTTCCAAATAAAAACTGTTCTCGAATTCTATACAACATAATTTTAATTATTATACGTTATTGATTATACTAAAATTGTATAAATATTATAAAATATTTTGAACCTTAACAACATTTTAAAATATTATATAATATCCTTAATTAATATTTATTTAAAATAATATCAAATACTAAAACATCATTTTAACAATTAATATCTTTATTACAAATTTAATCATACCACTTACTCATATTCAAATCTTTAAGCTTGAAGAAGTGACCATGATAACATGAAAATCTAACTGGACTCCTCGTTCAACGGAGTCAATGAGAATAGATTTTTATATGAGCTCAAATAATGAAGACGAGAATTTAGAGATATCACAATCAAAAGAAAAACTCACCGTCACAACAGAGAGTTATTATACATCCAGAGAAAATCAAGACAAACAACGTATTGAGCTTGGGAATGTGCAGTTAGCACAAGAATTTCTTTCTTCAATATCACAATATATGAATTATCTGCCTCGGCAAATACTTCATTATTATAAGCCAACAAACGATTCTGATATCAATGCACTCCTTACACAATCTGTAAAAATCTAAGAACTAAAAACATAATTATCTTACGTTGTAACTTACCTTAGAGTCCTATCTCATTCTAACTTACGTTATAATTGTACCAACATAGAACTTAGCATCAATCATTTGAGATTAATATATATTACATATAACTTTTAAGTCTAAAAATTACTGAAAATGATTAAATTTCCTTACTACAAATTCATAAAATTCTACAAGCTACTTACTGAATTCGTTTTTATACCTACACATCTTTTATTTATTTAACTTCTTTATAATATACTATTATTTACATACACATTAGGTACATCTTTCATAATAAGTGATATTTAGCACATAAGCATAATAGTTTGTAAATAGTCTTTGGATATGTTTCTAAATTTTTGCTCAGAAGCCCATCAAGCGAATTTCATGATAGCCTCCGACCGCATTCGTGTTCCACGTTAATACAAGTCTGCCCCCGTCATATCTCTATTAGGAAATTTATAACGTGCAACTCGCATACACTACACACTATGTCTGGTGAAATATTACTATAGATGCAAACATCTTTGCATCAGGGAAGTGCTCTTTTAAGGCAGTATCATTGCTCTATTGACCTGCGAATAGCGCATAGAAGCTGAATAATGTAAAGTGACTCCCAATCTTCTTATATATGTTGAATGCAATTGCTTATTTAGGCAGCACACAATACACCTAATGGGTTTTCCTTTATAGCATTTGGTAACGGAAGAACTTATTCTCTATAACACCCATTCAGGAAGAAAAGTGACAGGTGAAATTGGTTCACCTCTTCCCCTCAGATTCACGACAGGGTACAGGAAGATCATTACTCTATATATATAAATATATATATATATTATATATATATATTATATATATTATATTATAATATCAAATAGTATATATCTATATATTATATATATATATATATAATATATATTATAATACCAAAAAATGTTACAACTTTAAGAATTATGTATTTTCAACCTTAGGTCAGTAATATATAAATAAATTAGTCTTCTCTTCGGTCTGTCTGAGCTTAGCAAATGGTAAATTCGATGAAAATTATGATGATATCCACACATTTTTTTGTTTTTTTGCATAAAAATTATAATAAATAAGTTTGTTTTATATATATTCAAAAAAATGTTGTTATTTTTTTGGGGGGGGTTTATTAAAAATAGTACATTGTGTTTTTACAAAAGGTTTAAAAAATTTGTTTGCATGAAGTTTTCTCAGTCAATCCTTTGATGTTGCACATATATCAACCATAACTATTTATAAATACAGGTTTAAATAATGTTAAATAGTCGTGAAAAGTCACCACGTGTACCCAACATGTATTTTATAAGAGTGAACTGAGCAGGGTAATTAACTGTTCAGATCGTCGAAAAGCTAAATTTTGGCTCACTCCCATGCGTCAGTGTGGAGGAGCCACACTCAGGTGGTGTCGTTGAATCATTATATCATGGTTCCACCTGTGTGGCGACCTCCAAGGTGTCGCAAAAAGTTAAAATTGATATAAACTCTTTTGTTTGAATAGAATAACAAACTATATCATCTTGCACATTCCACCATTTACACTCATCTTCGGGGTATTGATGATTATTACAATGATTAAGTACCGTTCAACGGTGCGCCGCTGCTGTGCTTAAATTAAACAACGAGGTTTCTGAAGAAAATAAAATTTATAATATAAAATTTTAGCTAAATTAGCATGTACCTTACAGCTTACATTAAAATGAAATTTAAAAATTAGACACTTGAGCCGTCAGCAAAAAAATAATATAGAAAATGGATATATATGTAAAATTTCTTCCTAGTTTCTTTCTAGTTTTACTGAGGTATATTTTGTCTTAGACAGCACTTAAAAAACTATATCGCAAAGATATTGTTGGATACTGCAAGAATAATTGCGAAAGATTCCTGACTTCGAATAAGAATTTAAGTGTAAACCGGTCAAATTCAATAGGATTTAAAGCAAATTTAGGTTTTGACTGCCGCGGCGCAGTCTATAATTTGTTCTTTCTTCCCATAGAAGACAATCAGGAAGTTCAAATGGGGTTTTTACTCCAATCTGATTTTGGCTAATATTGTCGTCCCTCTATAAAATATTTCCTAAATTCTTCCTGCAGAATAATAGTGACTAATAATTTTATTAGTTGCTAAAATATATTGATATGTTGCTCTCCTGCCGTGTATTTATAGCAAAACCATCACATTGAAAACTTTCTAAATTTTCTTTCCTTTATTTGTTTCCTTAGTCTTTTTCTAAAATCCTTTTACTTTGTCAATCATTTCGTAATAATGTGTAGTTTGTAGTCGAGTTTTAGATTTAATATATTTAGTTATATCGAATATGTCTACCAAGTAGCTTAATTTCATCACAAATAAGGTGTCTCGAACTTCTTCATACTAGGATTTTCCTTTCCAAGAAGATTAGTTCATCTCTTAATTCGTAAACACGTCTTAGACAACTGCCCTTTGATAATCATCTTATGTCAAAATAGCAAAGCAAAGCTGTATTCCTCCATGTCTTCAAAGATGCAGAAAAATGTTTGAAATTTAAGGTCTCATATTTTTACCAAGAAACAATCTTGTTGAACACAATATTTAAGTCAAGACTCATTTTTTAATAAAAAGCTTCCTGTATATATAGCAATGAATGAGATACATGTGGAGATTATTCCTCACGGCAGCTGCACCTGTTGAGCGTCATACATATATCGAGACATCTGTGCAATTTCCGATAATACTTGCAACTGTAGTTTGCTTTGCATATATAATCGTCCAACATTAACAACAATTGTTTGGATCTTACTTCTAATTGGGTTTGCAGAAACTATACTCTTCACTTAATCATCACAAAATTCGAGCAAAAGTAATTAGATGCAATCCTTGTTGTTATCTGTTCTTTCAACCTGAATTAAAAAAAGTTCGAAAGCTCGACAAAAACTGTTGCTTCCTATCTTCAACATCTTGTTCAATTCGACGACACAGCTTTCATTGATAGCGTCATGCAACGTATTTTTGGTCAAACTTATCAAAATCAGTTTTCCATAATTGTCATTCCAATACGGAGGTAAAGATTGTTCACCAATGATGTTATTTTTAATGCACCGTTGCTATTTCTAAACCTTGAAAGAAAACTATTTAAATTTTATTTACGACAAAGAATTTTGAAATTATATTCTTTTGCTTTCATAAAAGATTTTGTTTGCAATAAAAAATTCACTGAGGTTGTTAGACATACTCCCATAAGGCTCAAATTGCGTTAAGGTTAGTTGGAATTCTGGCTATCAGCCGCCAAAATTTTTGAACATGAAAACATTTTTGCAGCCCATTCCTTCGGATTAAAAATTCAAAAATTTTTATAAATTCTCAGCAGATTTCATAGATTATATTTTTGAACTAAGAGCACTTCTTCTGCTATTAGTTTAGGTTGAAGACATACAATAGTCGATTTTCTTGCGTCTAATAAATTTTTCCACGCTCTTCACTCACGTAAAAATTAATTCTTTTTAAAAACAGATAAACGTGAATATATAATAAATGGCACATTAACTACCTCTCGATTTGTTACGATGACTAAGTTCTGAAAATGAAACTTGAACGGTAACAGATAATAGACCTCGTTTGTCGTATTGTTCGGAAACATGCAATCTCTGATAGTCAGTTTAGCTTCTTCATGATTTTATTTAAAAAACTTTTTGATTATCAAATTAAATTAATAAATTGCGTAATATAAATGATTTTCAAATTCCTCAAATATATTTATAATATATATTATAAAATATTATAAAAATATATATTTTAAAATTAATATATATATTATAATATATTTTATATAATATTTATAATATATATATATTATTAAGTATATATATAATATATATATTATATTTATATATTATAATATATACTAAAATATATATTATATATATAGTATATATATATTATATATATTATTTAAATAATTTTATATTATATATATATTATATATATATAATATATCTATATATTAATATATATATATAAAATATTATATATATATATATAATATAAATATATATATATATAATATTATATATATATAATATATATATATATATATATATATTAATATAAATATTATATACAGAAATAAGGGAATGAGGCAACATAATTGGATAGTTGAAAAAGTGGTCGAGAAATTCAAAAGGTTGAGAAACAGCTAAATAGAGACCTATATAAATATAATTAATATATATATTTATATATTATATATATAATATAAGTTATATTAATATTAATATATATATAATTATTATATAAATATATATTAATTATATAATAATATATAATATATATATATATATATATTTATATATATTTATATATATATATATAATATATATAATTATTATATACTATTTAATATATATAAGTGTGTTGTTGTGTGGTTGTGTGTTATGTCTGTCATAATAGATTTATAAGGATATATTATTTGCCCAGTACGGATATTAGGCTCGGATCTCTGGAACGCAATATAGAGAAATCTTGTACAAGAAATCCTGTACGAATAGACTGTTTCATTTTTTTAATATTATGTCAAGTACCGAGGTGACCTGTACCACGGCGATGGGAGATGGGTCAGTTAGAAAATAGTAACCAGAGAGCTAACAGCTTTGCTCTCCGGGATAATAAATTGTAAGGTTATCAAAGACACATGTAAATAATACTTGAATACTTATGAATATATTATCTGAATTTTTGAGCAATTTAACTCACTAAATAGTGTCTCTGTAAATAATATTGAATAATTAATAAAGAAATACTTAAAGAAGCGTTTTGCTATTCCAAAACTATCTATATGCTATATAAGCTGAATCTTTAAATAGTGGCTAATTAAACTTATAACGAGATCGTAAACTTTGTAGTATAGTTGGGACACGGATGACAAAAAAAAAACTCTGATCTAGCTCTGTATTGATCTGTTGGAAGTAATAAAGGTACGTTTCACTATTCCAAAACTATTAAGTGACTCATATACTGAAAAAAAAACAATGAATAAAGAAGTAGTCAGCATACGAGTGAAGTGGATTACGATGCGTGAAGACCGTTTATTTTAAAAGTCCTAGTCTGATGAATAAGAGCTCCGACTTTCAGATCAACATCTGCATAAAAAAACAAAAAAAAAAAAAAGACCGCAGAAGAGACTAACATGCCACCATAAAAACATTCCCCGATTAAGCCTGGAGTGTTAGGGAATCAAGTACTGACAATCAAGATCTGCAACAATAAAAAATTAAACAATTCGAACTTTCCTCACTCTTCCCAAATCTTCCTATTAATAGAGAAAAAATTTCAAACTTTTTTCGAAGGGAAATCAGGAACTGCATACCCCGCTACTAGAAATCGTAACCCACAGCTCCTCCTTGAGGAAGCGCAAAGCCATCCTGATTGGCATTCCAAGCTAGATTATCGAATATAAATGACCGTGTACACGACTGTACCGTATTCAACATACTGGAGTAAAGACCAAAAATAGCGCTAAGAATATGCCGCCTCCATGAATACTTAGCTCAATCAAATTCCATGAGTGAATTTGCTTTCAAAATTAATTGCTCATAGAGGAAGCTAAAGAAACAGAATCAATCAGTGAATTAAAAAGGAATAAAAAAAGAACTTCCTTCGTTTACTTGAGCCAAGAGTCCGTGTTTATGGAATAAGATTTGATCTCTTGCTGAAAACAGTGCGGATTTTGTTCAAAAATTGTTTAACTAAATGAGCTCGCATCTTATCAAGAAAGCTAATCTCTGCAATACGATAGCAGTCTAAAAATTACAAAGTGGCGTGAAAATTATTACAAAACTTTTAAAGGGATAATACGATAACCCCATCGGGAAGGGGAGAGAAATTTTGGGCTGAATCATTCAAAGAAATGTTCCTGACCCTAAGAAGAGGATCAACTAGGAGAGTTCGTAAAACCAACAACAACAATCCGCGTTTCAAAGCTAAATAAACAAGAATTTTTTTCGAGAGATCGAAGGAATTTCAAGTTCTTCACAAGGCGATGAAGTAAGTTGAAGCTGCTGCAAACGAATTCGAACGAGAATAAACCATCATTTTAAAAATAGAAGAAATGCTCCTAGAGAAGTAAGAAATGCACCTTAAATACGGCTCTAGGCGAGTTGAACCACGCAAGATTCAATATAGAATTAACATGTCATTCGGCGAATTTGTCCATGTATTACTTTGGTATTCACATGCCAACAGAAAATCACACAGAGCAACCCCAACAGGCAGGTTAACGTATAGAACCCTCGCATAGGTAGGGGAGGTGAAATATTTTAAATAAATGATACTTATTTTTAATATGGGATATTTGCTGTATTAATAATTTCATGCGCATCTAGTTAGTTATAATATAATTAAATATCAGCTAAGTTGGGTATTCTGAGGGTATTTATGAATTATATAATAATATTCATAAGAGCATATAACATAATAATGGTAATAACAACTATATCAAACAGATAAAAGTGTAACAATATAACCGATATAAATATATTACCAATTTGGTAAATGCTGGGTAATCTTAAAAGGTATCGAAATAAATTTAAAATTATATTCTACATTATGAAATAAACTGAAAAAGCAATAATATATAATATATAATTAATTAATATTAAATAATAAGTAATATATAATTAAAATATATTATAAGAATTATAAAAATAATATTAAATAAATTAATAAATATAAACTAATTAATTATTAATTTAATTATCTATGAATAATAATTATATAATAAATTATATTATATTATATAGTTATACTATTTGAATGAATAATCATACCATTAGTTTCGTGATTATTATAAATGTATTATGTAGTTGTGATTGTCTAATGGAAGAAACTACGTTAGCCTCCTAAAGGAAGCTCTCAGACAAAAGAAAACAGATAAGAGTATCGAATGTAACCCATACGATACCATTTTTGGGCTTAGCGCGTCGCAAGATATGTTACGAGATGCTCCACAGGGAAATCGGTCATTAAATATGATGTCCTGAAACATAATGTTAAGAAATTATAACTTGATACGATTGTGTGATTAAAAATAAGAGAGTCCTATTATCGACAGATAGTGAGATCAATACATCCTATGGATGGGTAATAGTTATAACGATTATTGTCAATTTAAGAAGCGAATGATACTCGTGATTGACATATCTCTGGGAATTGTTTACAATTGATGTTGTTTAGAGAATTTTAATGAGAATTTTATGTTTCTGAAATAATTTTGTATTCTAGGAATGCCGTTTTTTGAAAAAATTTCTTTCAAGATATTATTTGAACGATATGTGAATACTCAGAGCAAGAGGTAATAAATTATTATACACAATTTGTAAGTAAATGCTCGTACTCCTCTTCTCTCTATTTCTCCTTTGTTAGTTTCTAGTGAACTTTAACGATAACTATAATTTAATAATCTTGTTTGTTATTTAACTTTTTTATATAATCAATATTTCTGAAATTTAAGGTGCGGAAAGCGCATTAGGTTTGGAAGGCGACTTGTTCAATAGATTGGGGAAGGGAGAACGAGAGTCAAAACTTAAGAAATAAGAATGGGGGGGAGACTTGTTTTACGGGGGGAAGAAGACTCTGTTTTCACTGCTAATTTTGAAGGAATAGCTTACTTTTTTCTTATAAAACATATATATAAGCGGCACCTATAAACTATAACTTAATAAGCATAATTTATTCGAACAACAGAAGGAATTAAATTAAATTTTAGATAAAAGCGAAGTTTAAAAGACCATCTCAATGATTCCCACAGCGGTAAGAAAAGATGGAGGATACGACGGTGTGCATTTAGATACTTTAATCGTGGCGAATTCCCTATTTTTAGACGAATATTATGATATTTTAGTGTTATGGATCAAAATTTTAAGTAAACTGAGCGCTTACTAAGCGTTTATATGTTGCATTTAGCAAAGACGATAAACATTATTTAGTATTCAGTAATGCTGCGTCAATTTCTTTTAGACGAATGACGAATGCTTTAAAAATTGAGTTCGTGTTCATGTTAGATTTTTTATGCCGAAATTGTTTCAAGGCAATCCGGGGTAGACGTGCTATTAATACGATTTTTGATGTGATTCCAAAGATTTATTAGACCACGTGGTGATAACTTTACAAGTATTTGAGAGATTAAATTATTTTAAAATTTGTTTAGAATAAAAATAAATTGTGAATTTGGGGTAAAATTATAATTTATTTGGTTTTTTGACTGACGGATAGAAGTTTTCGCTTGGGAATAAAGTTAAGGAAAATAATTAATGTCATGCCTTTCACTTATAAAAGAAATGTCGCTTTCGTTGGTGGTTGCAGAACTCAATTTACCGCAAGATGGTCCAGTTGTTTTACAAGGTTCTAATCGCTGCTTGATATATGTTTAGATTTAAGGTAAGAATATGTTCTGATGATAAAAAAATCGCACGATTGTCACGTGCCTGAGAAGTCTTTTGTTTTGATGTAGAAAGTAAAGCGATTTTTCGTCCCACTTACGAATCGTAAGGTTCCCGGTCGTGATTTAGGCTCTCTCGAAGTGATACAATTAGGACAAAAGTAATTAAATATGCTTTTAGATGGGAAAAGTATATGTCGGACGATGAGTGAGGGCACCCCTTTTGCTTTTAATGTTGGTCTTTTACTGGTGCTGAAAAACCGATATTTTGCAAGTAGACTAACTATTAGGGATCAATAAATTATGTAAACAATATAGTCAATTTTGGCGTAGGCTGGTCGTATCTTATGTGCTCCCTCGTTGTGTAAGTGATTAGTAAATATTGTGCTGAGATTGAGGTAATTAAAATAATGTAGTTTGAATTGAGGTAGTCGCTATTATTTCGATGGTCTTTCATTAATCATGATGCGTTGATTTACCGAAATCAATATATCTTTTTATATAATATATTTTACATTCAGAGTGAAGAGTTTCTCCAAGTACATGAGGAGGTAGGTGGTACGAAATGCGTCTCTATATGGTTGTTAAGTCTGTACCATAATTCGCCAGCGATAACCGATCGGCTAATAATTACAATAATCGCTTCATTAGGTCGACGTCAGCGTATTTACTTATGGGTATAATGATGTATGCGGCGCGATGTATGATAATGTAGATGTTATAAACTAGAGACCAAAGTTCGTCTGAGAGAACCCCTTATGGGTAATAATTGGCCAATAAATTTAGTTAAATGATTTTTGACTAAGTATATTCGAATAAGTATTAGCGCTCTTCGGATATTAAAACAGAAATTAGGACTTTCGAATGATATTATAGACATTCTAGCACAATTCA
The DNA here is from genome assembly GCA_015478945.1 of Trachelipus rathkii. Lineage (NCBI taxonomy): Eukaryota > Metazoa > Arthropoda > Malacostraca > Isopoda > Trachelipodidae > Trachelipus > Trachelipus rathkii. The sequence continues at coordinate 24,665 of JABUQX010000134.1, forward strand.
CTTTGTGAGATCAGATTACCACTTTATGCGTCTGTATTGCGAAGATAGTTTAGTATACAATCTTGCAAGTTAATAAGACAATAGATAGCTTTTATAACAAAAGGAGATAGAATATTTATTAATTTTCATTTATACTATTCGCGTCAGAACATACCATAAATAAAGACATGTAGGTAATAGATAAGTCTTTTTCTGATGAAGATTGGGTGCAAAGGTGATGGTTCGTTTCAGCAATTTTATAAAAATAAAACAGTTTTGGCGCATGTGCTCGCATTGTCATGAAAATAAAACGGTACTGGTATATATAAGTCCTAATATGGTGTCTTGTTAAAGAGTAACGAAGAAGTTTTGAAGCCGTTCATGTTGGAAATTCTTAATTAACTAAATCGTAGGGGGTAAGAACTGCCTACATTTTACGTTAATTGACTACAGAGTACTTGTTCTGCTGTGCATCTCAAGAAAACATATCGGGATAAAATATTGATAAGTCATTCATTCACGACTATTTTCCGTTCTGTGATTTTTCTAAGTTATTTTATTCGGAATTTAAAGTGCGATTTACTAGATGTTTGCAGAATATGCTAATTACTATACTTAGATTGAGCCATGCTTCGGAGACTTCGCCCATAGAGTATACAGCATAAGTAAAAAGCTCCGTCTTTTAGCAAAGCTGCTACACACACAAAATTAAAAAATCGACACGTTAATCTTATTAGTTCCTAATATATGGTTTGCATGGAAAAGAAGTTTAGTAGCTAGATAAGAGCCAGGACTATCAGCTTAATATGGCAAATTGCGCCTCGCGTATAAGCTTTGTAAGTTAATATTCATACATGTTAGAGATACAGAACGTTACTTATTCAAAAAATGGGTTAAAACGTCTTATTAGTAAAATTTCTTAAGGACAATGTGTTCAAATTTGTAGTTTAATTAGTTGAAGATTTAGAATAGTAAAATAACCTAAAAAACAAAAATAAAAATAAACATAAATAAAATAAGAAAAAAAAAATACTAATCTTTTTTCCTTTCAGATGGTATTTAATAGAAATAAAATCTAAGGTAATATGAATGTCTTACATAGAAATGTAGATAATAAAAGGTGTTGACTACCATAATGTTTGCTCCAAACCTTCAGTAATTATTCCCGACGAGAGAGCAGGTGTTAGTCTCTGGATTCTATTGTCTACGCTTCTCTCCTCCATTGCACTGGTCGTTGGATGACAGAGTCACTGTGATTTGATAGAACTTGGACATTTCTGATTAACGGAACTTTCTTTGCGTTCTTCTCTCTGGGACCCAGAGAAGCCTGAAGGCTAATTCCGGTTACTTGGTTGCAAATACATATATTTACTTTTAATTTATATTATAAGCATTATGAGTACCATAACACAGCCAAGCACACACACACATATATAGATATATATATATATTTAATTTATATATTTATATAAGTATAATAATAATATATATATATATTTATATATATAATATAAATAGTATATATATATATTATATATAATATATATATCTATATATATATATAATTGATTAATATATATATCATATAATATATATATTATTATATATATATTATATTAAGTTTCTATTTAGGAGTTGTTTCATACCTGCACAGATGTAACCACCTTTAAAGCGATATATAATTTGTCTTTCATTTTCGTATATTTCAAAAATTTTCATAGATTATTAATATTTTATTATATATATTATATTATTATTATATTATAATTATTAATTTATATTATATATAATATAATATAATATTATATATATATATTTATATATTATATTATATATATATTATATATATATGATAATAGTATATTATCTATATAATATTATTTATTATACTATTATATTTATATATTAACTTATATAATAATTATTATATTTATATATATTATATATTTTATTATAATATATATAATATTTATATAAATTATTATACATCTGATATATTATATGATATAATAATTTTATATATATATTATAATATATATTTTTGGGCTATTTAAATTACGCACTTTCATTATATATTATAATTGGTTTCAAATAGTTTTTTAAGAATCTAAAATCGATTGCAAGCGCTTAAAAGATATCATGTCGACTGGTGTTTCCGACAGATATCGAACATACGAAGCTTTTATTTGATACCGTTTTCCAGTTTCAGTTTTCGACTTTGTGATGTACACACGCGAGTATTTATGTTCATTTCTTATTAATTCAGTTTGGTCCTGTTTTTAACAAAGAATATTTTCGTGTATTGAAGTAACGTGGTATACATATTTAGTGGACGCATAAGGGAAATCTGTATATTTGATGTCTCAACCTGCATCAAAGAGAGTGCGTAGTTTCAAATTAAATCTCAATGATATCCTGAAGAATAATTAAAATTTGGATTTTGAATTGGAATCGAGAAAGGCCTGTGTGTTCTTTGTTCAAAAATTTTTTGGGCGGCTTTGATTACCATGATATTCCAACAAAACTTTCAGCGTGCATTTGAAGCACTTTTTGGGAAGTATGTTCAGAACCTCGTGAATTTTTTATGGCAAACGAATATCTGTTGAAAGCCAAAATATAATTTCAAAATTCGATTTTGTTGTAAGTGAAAAGCTGATTAGTTTATTAAAAGATTGCATATAATATAGCAAGTGCATAAATCACTATTGGTGATCACTTATCTTCTGCTGGATCTGAAATTGATGGTAAACTTTTTGGAGATAGTTGTCTGCAAAATAACTAGTGTGCATTCCGTCATTAAATGAACTGTTGGTCGTGGAATTAAACGATTATGTTGATAGATCAATGGCACAGCTTTAGAAGCTTTGCGATCTTTTTTAATCGCTGACGAGGCAACAGATAGCATACCATGGATTGTCATCTATTCTATTCGATCTTTGTGAGGATTAAGTCTGAAGATCTTATGTTTATGCAACGAATTGGTATAGAATGTGAATTGAGATTGTTGCTAAATAATGTTGTACACTTATATATGCAAATGCAACATTATAATGCAAGAGTTAATGAGATATTTGACAGATGTGGTCAATGTTTGGCGTGAACTAGTTGTGAGCTGATGATGATGGAAAATCCTACAAGAGGTATTGAAAAACCATCCTCTGATTCCAGGCCAGTTTGCTTTCTAACTATGTTGTCTTAACCTTATAATTGTGTACAGGTTTGTTCTTGTAAAAATGAGACCTTAGTAGACATTTTCTTGGCACTTTGATATAGAATTGAGGGAACTTTAGCTGTGCTTTTTTTGTGACATTCAATGATTCTCAAAGGGAGTTGTCAAGAACGTTTACATTAATGGGATGAATTGTAATGTTCTTGAGAGAAATCGACTAGGATCGGAGTTTCAGAGACCACCTTCTTTGATGAAATAAGCTACTTGGTAACATGATTGTAATCACTTATATATTTTAAACCGCGGCACCTACATCAGTCTATGTAAGATTATTTGCAAAGTAATATTTTTTTAGAAAATTAAGCATGACAGAGATTATAAAGGAAGAATTAGCAAATAAGGTCTAAGGAAATAGAATAGTTTGCTACAACTTTCTTCTGGTAAATAAGTGCATTCACTATAGACTTAGTCAATCTATAAAATTATTTAACAATGTGAGGAGAATTTTTACGAAACTATTTTAATACAAGGACGACAAAATATTAGGAAAATACAAGGTGGGTTAAAACACTTGAAACGTTGATCCTTGAAGGTCTTTTTTCTATGAGAAGATACTAATTTTATAGACTTCAGGCAATGCGGCGAAGTCAAAAAATTTGCTTCTAATATTTCATATTTGATTTTTGAGTCCACTATTGTGAGATTGAGATCAGAAAGATTCAGGTTTGGCATGTTCCCACTCTTATTTTGGAAATAGGGTTTTTCTTGCACTGCTGTCTATAAAAAAAATTAGATTGGTATATGAAATGAGAAATAAGGGAATTGATTTATATATACATTTTTGATAACTGTTGCTTTTCTTGACAGGCTCAAGGTTTATGTATTTTTTAATTTACATTTAACTATTTAACAAAATGTTAATCTTTTGCGTAATTATTTTATGATTATTTAAATTCTATTGTTCTTCACAGA
>JABUQX010000135.1:0-10000 GCA_015478945.1 Trachelipus rathkii
TATATATATATATATATATATATATATATATATATATATATATATATATATATATATATATATATATATATAATAATATATATCATATATCTATATATATATATATATATATATAGAGGTAGCAGTATATATATATATATATATATATATATATATATATTTATATATATATATATATATATATATATATATATATATATATATATATATATATAAGGATGAGGGGATGAAGGTAATTATTTCTAGAATAGTATTTGATGACATCATTAACAACAAAACAAACTAACATTAAAGTTTACTGTATATTCATTTTTATAGCTGTTAGTTACAAACTTAAAAACAATTCTACCACAAATTAACATGATCAATTATTTCATTGATGGTTATTTAAGTTAATCCAAAAATTGTTACAATTATAAAAACAACTGCAATCATGAAGAAAATTATGGAACAACAGTTTTTGGGAACAGTACATGGTAAAAATATGTGATGGCATTTGCAAATTTATAAATAGATCAGAGCAAAATCATGTTTGCAAAAGCACATAAATAGCCATTTTACAGGAAAAAAATATGTACAAGTTTTGTAAGAAAAACAAAAAAAATTCTATATTTTTCTAATGAAGAGACTGAGCTATATAGAAGTTTCCTAAAGAAAAGATTTACTATCTATATAAAAAGCTTTAAAAATTAAAAAAGGATAGCTAATAGTTCAGCAAAGGGTAATATGATATTAATTTTATAATATTTCCATCAAGAAAAGTATTCAAATTTATGAAATCAATATAAAAAAATATTAAAAAATAATTTAGTATATATATATATATATATATAGTCATGTTACCTAAAAAAACACCACTTTGGCATTTCTCGTAAATAACTCCTAATCAACACAAGTTTTTCAACATCTGAAATATAGATTAAGTGTGTCCAGGTCTAAAGTATAAAACCCTTAAAGGAAATTTGATTTGAGCAATTAGTTTAAAAAATAAAAAAAAAACCATTGGCAAAAAAAACACAAAAAAACACCACTGTTACTCAAAAAAACACCACCCTTTAAAACCCCCTTTAGAGATAAGTTATTATCATTTAATTAATATAAGTAATGTAATTGGCTTTGGCAATTGTGTTTTTAATTAAAAAAAAATTATAAATAACTTTAGAACATTAAAATGTTAAAAATTAATGATCAAAATATTTAAATATTAAAAATTTTAAAAGTTAAACTATTAAAAAAAAAATAAAAAACATTATATATATACTATATATATATATATATATGTAGACATCTATCAGACAAATATATATATATATATATATATATATATATATATATATATATATATATATATATATATATATATATATATATATATATATATATATATATATATATATATATATATATATATATATATATATATATATATATATAGGTAATACTGTAGCCAGTGACCCACACATTTTGGAGACCAAAATTTTCTAAGTTCAGAAAAGTTAAGTTGTTAGGTTTTTTAAGAAAATTGTTTAGTGGCAAGCTTCTGGCATAATTTTCTATCAGACACAATCATAAAAAGAAAAAAAGACAAAACCAAAGGAGAAATGAGGAAAAATTATTTGTATGCTAAAACCTAAATTTTAAAATTAAAACGATAAAACCCTATTTACAGTAAATATCTAAAATATGAATAACCCAGAAAGTTAAACAATCTCGCACTCACACACTCACGAAATTGCACAAAAAACAGCATAATATTGCTAAAAAAGTGGAAGCTAAAACTGTATAAATTATAATAATGGCTTTCCAAATAGGTAAATGTTACGCTAAACCCAAGTTGGAAAAATGCTAAAAATCTAAGTTAAAAAGGCGAAGAAAAAAATATAACCTAGTACTAGCTATATATATATTGAAACTAGATTTATTATTAAATCTAAAATTTCATAATTTATCCAAAAGTAAGGCTGGCATATTAATCAATAACGTACCGATACCCAAAATTACGATATTACCCATACCTATACTATGTGGCACATCCCTAATATATACGGTATATATATAGCGTTGGGCTGGGTGACTTGGAACACTTTAGGTATAACTCTCCCAACTTTCCCCTAATGCACTTTTTTGAATGAATTTTTTTCTTCTGAAAATCAAGACCCTATAGTAGGTAATAAGCACAAAAATAATAATGCACCAATACATAGTTTTGCTAAGTCAAGAAGCTCATTCAGACTCACCCTGAGGTGAACTGCTCAATTACTTAGGTAATTCACATCTGTTTAAATTCCTCTTATGTATAAATTCAATTTTATTTTACTTAATATAATTGTTTATCATATTAAAATTAGTAATAAGTAATAAAATAAATAATAATGATACAAAATAAGAATAAAATGTGGTGGCCCAATTCCCCATTCGTGAGACAAATTTTGACACTTTTAGGAATTCATACATTTTCTATTTTAATTTTTACTTAATATAAGTAACTGTTTATTATATTAAACAGTATACATACAAAATGTCAATAATAATACATCAAATAAGAATAACAATGGTGGTCTGATTCACCCAATCATCAATTTTAAGTGGCGGTGAATCAGATCAATATCAAGATTAGCCACTAGTACCGTTTGGAATAAAATTTACTTTGCCAGTTTAAAGTTAACAAGTGTATATACACTGAAAAATAATTAAAATTCATCCACTTTTCATTTATAACAAAGTTAAAAACTCACATTTTTCAAAAGTGAAATTTTATTGAGGGCATTTTATACCTTAATTTATTATATTTTTAAAGAGAAACTCTCGAATTAAAGATAATTTAAATAAAACTTGTAGTACTAAGGCGTGGCTATAAAAAATCAAAAAAATTTTTTTTTTTTTACTTAGTGGACCAACTACCCTCTAAAAGGTGGTCCCAGTCACCAATCTCAACGATATATATATATATGGTAGAGTATATATATATATATAAAAATATATATATATATATATATATATATATATATATATATATATATAAAAGGCCAAATTGAGAATGGTGTTTTTTTGTGTACCCATTTTGTTTTTTTTACCCTATAGAGATATGTAACCTATAAAGCAGCCCTAAAACATGTTAATAGTAATTATTATGCATATTCTTACTGATTTTTAGGATAATTGAAAGTGGTGTTTTTTTGAGTGCCACTGGTGTTTTTTTGAGGTTCACTTTGACAGGTATGTGTGTGTTTTGGGGCTGCATGAAACTTCACCAAATTTGGTATAAAAACGTATGAATGATAGGCATAACATAATTTAATTTGATATTTGCATATTCTGCAATACTTTTGATGTGATTTTGGCTCAAAGTGACCCCAAAAGTGGCAAAAAATTCATCAATATTTTTCAATTTTTCCGAAAATTTCAAAAAATTCCTAAAAATCAGAAAATTCAATTTTAATGCTAATAATGCATATTTCTACATATATTTGAGGTATTTACATGATGGTATTCTTAATTTGCTCTAATTCAACAAATACAGCGAAATACAGAGTGGTGTTTTTTTGTGTTCCCTTTTTGAGTGGTGTTTTTTGTGTTCCCTGACTATATATATATATATATATATATATATATGGACCATTTAGGTATATATATATATATATATATATATATATATATATATATATATATATATATATATATATATATATATATATATATATATATATATATATATATATATTGCCATATACTAATAAATGTACAATTCTCTTAATTCTATTATAAATATCATATTTTTACCATATATTCCAAAAAATCAGTAAAGTTAAATAAGTTTTGTTAAGTAGACAGATTTACTGTGTGTAATTAACAAAACTTATCATAACCTAAACTTTAATCATTTTTTAAAACCGCTTTTTAATATACATATAGCCAAAATAGAATGATTTAACATTTTCAAACAATATGGGTAACAAAGATATCCGAAAAATTACGATTATCGGAAAAAATAATCAATATCTGATATGATTATTTCTTACTAATAGTACCATAAAACGTTTGAAAATTAATTACGTATAAAGATTTTTTTAAAAATTATTTATTATTCATTAGTAGTAGTAATAGTAAAAGTAGTCTAACTTAAAGAGAAACATATCTATATAAATGGATATATATTATATTAAAGTATATATATATATATATATATATATATATATATATATATATATATATATATATATATATATATATATATATATATTTTTTATTTTTATATAAATATATATATATCCATTTTATATATAGGTTTACAGCCACTTCAATGCATGTTGAGGAACTCTAACAAGCTTGAAAAAATTACATATCCTTGATCTGGCCTAATTTTGTAAATTAAAATGTTTTTTTAATCATGGGTAATAGTAGTGCAGAGGGGTGTCACCCCCTATTTTTATAAAAATCACAGGATATGGCTACTCTAAAAAAAAATAATGAAGAATAGCCTAATGAAAACTAAAATCATCACGGTCTTTAGGAAAAAAAGTTACATCCTCTCCAAATTGTTAAAACTCCCATAGACATTTCATTTTTGATCCATCAAGGTTAGGTCTCATTTCATTAGTTCAGGTTGTGATAAGTTTTGTTAGGTATACACAGAGAAAATCTATGTAGAATTAACAAATCTTATCATAACCTGAACTAGGGTGGCCCTAAAATAAGCACGAGGGCTATTAATTTTTTTTTTATAAGAAAGCCTATGGGAAAATTTTAAACTTTGAGAGGCTCTAACTTTTTTTCCTAAAGACAAATCATTTTTGTTTTTTTTTTACACTTCATTATTATTTTTTTAGAGTATATCCTGTGATTTTTTTTAAAATGTAAGAAAATGCTATGAGTTTTAACTTTGAAAGGCTATAACCTTTTTTCTTAGGAGAGCGACGATTTCCGTTGTCATTAAATCACTGGGAACAAAAAAAAACTAATAAAACAGTCTAGTTATAAATGTTAAACCTAAATTCACCACAAATTCACTCATCAAGCGAACGATTCTTTAAAGTTATTTGGGCCTAGAGCTATGGAGCATATCACAGCCACGGTACGTGGTAAAAATTACAGAATAGCTTGTTAATAAAGCTGTGACCGTTTGTTTGGTTTTTAATTTTTTTTTTAATTACCTGACTTGCAAATTTAGTACTGAACAATTTAGTTCTTTAATTAACTAATTTAATTAAACTTATCTCTGATCGCGAAATTTGTAACACCGGAAAAAAAGGGGAAGAAAAGTATGTTAGGAATTATCTGATTGGTTAAATTGATGTTATGCCAAATGTCGCTTTCTGGCGAATTCTTAAATTTTTATTGGCAGCCATTTTAATTTCAAATTAATTTGATATTAACTACTTTTTCAATTGATGACGCAAAAAAATAAAAAAATTTTAAATGTCACGTAATACTTAATTTAAAGGTAATTATTGTGTACAAAATATTTTTTTAACAAAAAATTCAACTTAAAATTTCAAAAACAATAATTTATTTGAAAAATAAAAATAGAGTAGGATGTCGAAAATGATGCCTCGTAAATATGTCAGTTTCCAATTTATAACGTTAATCTGGCATACATGTTTACATTGATAATGCTTAAAAAAATTACATAAAAGTTATATATATAAAAAAATAAATAAAAGAAAATTAATATTTGCTAATATATATGAAAAAGTATCACTAAGCGACAAAACTCTACTTCAATATTAAAATATTTTCAGTTTGTAAATTTTCATTCAGCTTTGGAGCGTGGTGCCAAATATATAAGGATTCTAAAAAATGGAGGTCAGGTTCTTTTTCAAAGTCTAAAATATTGAAATTTAAATCCTGTATAAGATGATTTTTCTGAAGAGAATGAGAATTGATCGCAGAATAAGGGGGATGGTGCAAATGTTCCAAAGTTCTATAGGAGATACCTGTATGTTCAGCAATGCGAATAGAAAGACTAAGAGTAGTCTTTCCTATGTAGGTGGCATCACAATCACCGCACTTGTATTTGTAATTTAGTGATGGACCGGATGTCAAAATTTGACTGTTTGGGGATGCGGATGCGGATGCGGATCTTAAAGATGATGAGGATGCGGATGCGGATGCGGATCTTAAAGTAGATGAGGATGCGGATGCGGATGCGGATGCGGATGTTTACTCTTTGAAGTTTGAATTAAAAATTATATATATATATATATATATATATATATATATTATATATATATATATATATATATATATATATATATATATATTAGTGATGGACATGACATGACATGACATGATTATATATATATATATATATATATATATTATATCTCTACATATTAAAATGAATTATTCCATATTCAAATATAAATAATTCTTACAAGTTAGATATAAATTCTTATATATATATATATATATATATATATATATATATATATATATATATATATATATATATATATATATATATATATATATATATATATATATATATATATATATATATATATATATATATATATATATATATATATATATTATATATATATATATATAACGTATATATATATATATATATATATATATATATATATATATATATATATATGTTATTATATATATATATATATATATATATTTATATATATATATATATATATATATATATATATATATATATATATATCTTACATCTTCTCCCAGTCAGTTACGAGCCTGTCAGTGGGGCCAACCTCCGCTTCCATCTTGTTCTATCCATCACGATCCCATCCGCCATCAGCTCATCCATTGCAGGCATCTGGTGTCTCCTCAATGAATCCTCTACTGTGTCTCTCCACCTCTTCCGCGGTCTTCCCCTCGGTCTCACTCCCTCCGGTCTCCACCTCCACCTCCTGCTGGCAACTCTCTCTCCCTGCATCCTCTCCAGGTGTCCCCACACACACACGCTCTCCCTCACTGTCTCGTTTCTCACTCTGTCTCTTCTCGTCTTTCCAATCACTGTCCTCAACACATTCATCTCCCCTGTCTGAATTCTACTCTCCTCTCTCCCTGTCATGCTCCATGTCTCCGCCCCATACAACAGTATCGGCGTCAACACCCCCTCGTATATTGCTCTCTTCACCTCTTTGTTCATATATTTATCTTTCAAGATGGGGTATACTGCTCTTACAGTCCTGCCATACTGCTTAATCCTACTCGTAATTTCCTTTGCACACCCCCTTCTCTTCCAAGTGTTTCCTAGATATTTATATCTATCCACATTTTTAATCTCTCTACCTTCTACCTCCACTACTAACTCCTCCTCCTCCTCCCTGCTTACTACCATTATTTCTGTTTTCTCCACATTCATATTCAATCTTGTTTCTCTCAACTTTTCTGCGAAACACAGCACCATTTGCTTCAACCTCTCACCATCTCCACTCCAACATGCCAAATCATCTGCATATACCATGATGTCTCCGTCAATCTCTTCTAAACTCTCTTTTACACCTCTTATGACTGTGTTCAAATACGCTATAAACAGTATCGGCGACAGCACACTACCCTGCCTTACTCCAGTTTTTACCTCAAACCATTCCTCGTTTTTATATCCTGTTCTTACCTTACTTATGCTATTCACGTATGTACTTGTTACTGCCTTTATCAGTCTGTCTCCAACTTCATAATCCCTCTCCAGAACTCTCCACAGCTTTTCTCTGGGTATAGAATCAAATGCTTTCTTCAAGTCTATGAAGGCGAAATTTGCCTTCTTATTGTATTCCCATGTCTTTTCCTGTATCATTCTTAATGCAAACATTAAATCTGTAGTATTTCTACCACCTCTGTACCCATACTGCTCTTCATCCAATCTTGGCTCTATTTTTTATCTTAATTTTCTTTCTAATATTCTTTCATATAACTTCGCCATGGTATCCATTAGTGAGATTCCTCTATAATTTTTACAATTTCCTGCGTCCTCCTTACCTTTATAAATGGGAACTATCATTGACCTTCCCCAACCTTCCGGCACTCTACTCTCCACCCAACACCTGTTCAGAAATCTCAGAATCAAGGCTTTCAGCCAATCTCCTCCCTCCTTCAGCAACTCAATATTTATCCCATCCTCACCAGGAGTTTTTCCGCTCTTCATTTTCCTTAACGCCTCCTCAAATTCCCCCTCTGTTATTACCTCCTCCTCTTCTCCCTCCACGTTTCTCTCCTCCTCCTCTCACTCCCCTTCCTCTTCCAACTGCACTTCCACATTCAACAACTCATCAAAGTGCTCTATCCACCTTTTGTTTTTTTCCTCCGGGCTTACCAATGTTTCTCCATTTTTGTCTTTGATATTACATACTCTACTCTTCGCTCCTCTATACGTTCTTGATAATCTAAAAATCTTCTTCTTGCTTTCCTTCATATCATCCATCAGTTCCTTTGCTAGCTTCTAAGCCACCTCCTCCTTTGCCCTCCCCTTCACTCTCTCCGCTTCATTTCTTGCTTCCACGTACACGGCTCTAGATTATATATATATATATATATATATATATATATATATATATATATATATATATATATATAATATATATATATATATATATATATATATATATATATATATATATATATATATATATATATATAAATAAATATTTTTATACATAATCAATATATATTATTAGTTATGAAGATATGCTATTATATATTATTATATTATATATATATATATATATATATATATATATATATATATATATATATATATATATATATATATATATATATATATATATATATATATATATATATATATATATATATATATATATATATATATATATATATATATATACAGAAATCGAAATTCAAAATTACAATTATTCCCATAAACTCCCATGATAAAGATGACAAATAATATTTATTTTATATGCATTTAATCAAATGTAGAAAACATCCGCAACATCCTCATTTTTCAAAAGAGGATGCGGATGCGGATGTGCCGTTAAGTGAGGATGCGGATGCGGATGCGGATGCGGATGTCAATTTAGGTGCGGATGTTCCGCAAATGCGGATGCGGATGCGGATGTCATGTCCATCACTAATTTGTATATCACTGATGAACATAAAGGTAAAGGAAGTTTATCTTTAACTTTGAAGAATTTTCCAATTTTATTTTCATTTGAAAAAGCTAATCTGAAATTGAACTGGGGGTAATTTGATTTTAAAATTCCTTTAATTCTGCGTTCAATTTCACAACTCACTCTCCCCATAAAAGGTAATTTCATATACAGAATTTCTTTAGGTACAGTTAATTTAGTGCAGGATATTTGCTGAAATTTTAACGAAAGTTGTTTCCTAAATATGTTGTCAATGATAAAACCTGGGAATCCATTCTTTAGAAATAGCGTCTTTAGGAAGTCCAATTCATTCGAAAGATTAATATATGTAGATGAGATCTTGTATGCTCTATCGAAAAGCGTTTTAAGTAAATTAATTTTATAAACATGCGGGATAAATGAATTGAATTTAGTTGTTAATCCTGTGAATGTTGGTTTCCTATAAACGCTTGTGTGAAATTTGTTGTTTTCCTTATATATTTTAATATCAAGAAATGCCAAGGAGTCTCCTTCTTCAATATCCACTGTGAAATTAATATTTTGGTGTTTTGAATTAATATATTGTAAAAACAAATCAATTTCGTGTCTGGATTTAAAATATATATATATATATATATATATATATATATATATATATATATATATATATAGTATATATATATATATATATATATATATATATATATATATATATATATATATATATATATATATATATATATATATATATATATATATATATATATATATATATATATATAGGACCTTAAGTAAACCACATCGCGCAAAATAATTTAGTATTGGAATGGTTGGTAATGATTTTTTATTTTAGGTAAAGAAAAATTAAAAATTTGATTTGCTATAAAATGAACTTACTTTTTTTCTTTTTTGAGCTTCAAATTGATTTATTTTTA
>JABUQX010000135.1:15000-17580 GCA_015478945.1 Trachelipus rathkii
GGATGTATTGGTGATTGTGTAGTGGTTATTGGCTTAAATGTGCTCCAACTTCGGGGAATATAGTAGTGATTACAGGAAAATAAATATCTAAAGTCCTATATATCTATAGGTTTACCGGTTTAATACGTATTTATTCACTATCTATTCATTATAACTATCAACTCTTTAGTATGTATACGATCACTGTCATTCCTACTCCGTCTATTTTCCTTTAAGTTGTGATAGGGTGTCGGTCACTTGCTCGTCACTCTCAGGGTTTGTCACTGAGGTTTTAGATTTTATGGGCTCTTGATTTTGTTTGGTTGAAGTTGGGTTTTGTAAGAGTTTATATAGCTCTTAAGAATGAGTGGAATGAAAGATTTTTCAGGTTGTCAGCGGTGCACACTCTCGAGCTGTGCAAGAACATTGATAGTTAGAGGGTGTGTGGGGAACAGCTGGAGATCAGGTATATTACTTCATCCGGATAACTAGACGCAAAGGCGTGGCCGGGGTTGGCGGCCGGGATGGTGCATGTAATGTTTAGCCGGCAAGGGAGCTGATGGTGGCAACGGGAGAAGCTTCGGTGTCTTTATTTAAGTTTTGATGATGAGGTTGGGAAAACTGTCAGGTACGCGCCCGCTTAACGTATCGTTCAGAGAGGACTGAGAGAAGAGAATTTTCCATTCAATTGAACAAGAGGTTGTCGGACTTAGCGTAAACGAAGGGAAGCAAGCTCGTCTTTTACGCAGACATAGGTTTTGCTTGGATGGGTTACGAACAGGGATACCACTAACTTCACTGACGCACGCACTACTTCAGCAACAATACTATGATGGTCAATAAGCGGGTAGGGCTAGTAAGAGGTGGTGTGTCCACGCGAGTCTGATAAGCTTCTCCTCGATGCTTCACACTATTCCGGGTCGCTCAGCATAGCGGGTTTACTCTCATACTATTGTAATTTAGATCTAAAAATTACACTCTGGCAAATACATTCCTTTCACGCTGCCTCATTGATAGAAAATTAGAAAATCTCAATCACTTTTCTTTTGAGGATCGGGCTCAGTTAGAAACCTGGAAAGTTGCTTACGGAACAGTTTGCTTCTACTAAACTCAGAGACCTTGGTATATGGATCCTTTGTTTTCAGTATTAATCGAGCGAACTTTTTACTTATTTCAACAAGCGCGGTGCAAGGACTCAGAAAGGAGGCCTGCGGGGCGTGGCCAGCATTTTGAGAAGCTTAGTATTCCCAAATGGCTTAGAACATGGAGTGGGGATAGCCGGTCTAGTAGTAGCTCGGAGTCAACACTGTAGAAGAGGACTACAAAAACGTAACGCTCTGCTCCTCGTCGCTGTTGGAGGGTCTGTATGACCGGAGTGAGGCTCCTCGGCCAGTGTTCTTTGGGTAGGCCGCCCATAAAGCAACCGTTGTGATGTGAGGTTTTTCCAAGGAATTTCTTTTTGTTTTTTTATGTTAAGGTACCAGGGACGTTTATTATTGTTCAAGATCTAGGAGAGACGAGGAGAACGCGTCAAAGAGATAGAAAGTTAGATGTCTTAGAGAAGCGAGAAATTTGATTAAATGAGTTGAAAATTTATCGAAATTGAATTTCACAAGGTTTGACGACTCCACCCGGAATGTTATAAAGGGAACGATGAATAGAATCGAAAGATTAAGACGAGAGGCAATTCTAAGAAAGAAAAGAGGGAACAGAATTGAAATGGTTGAAGAATGAAGGGTCGAGTCATCGAGCATACGGGGTCGGATAGAGTTTGAGATGTGGCAAGTGAGAAGTATTATTAATGGAAAAAGTAAGAATAAAGTAGGAGATAAAGACAGAACCCTCAGGAACACTACTATTGACAGAAAGATAGAAAAAGTCCGCCCATCAACAACAGCCGATATGAAGCGATTTGAAAGAAAACTAGCTATAAGTAAGCAAGTAGAGGGAGGAAACCCAAAGGACGGGGGCTTGGAGAGCAGTTGGAAATTTTCAAGTCCGATGCTAACAAGCCTTGGATATGTCAAGGCGCCACCACGCAAGTCTCCCGTAGTTCCTGAGGAGGAAAACCATAAATCAGTTTTATAGGAAAGTATATCGCCATTAGAGCTTGAGCGCCGAAGCGTACTGACGATCAGAAAGAAGTGAATGAGAATTCCAGATGATCTTAAGAAATGAGAGTTTTTGAGAAATGTTTTTCAAAGATCTTAGAATGAATACAAGTGAGAGCTACTAAGGGCGATAGTTAGGTAAGGATCAGAGCGGGCTTCCTTTTTTTTTTGGAATGGTTTGGACATCATGTCGTGTTTCCAAACTGCGAGGGAAAAGTGTTTAAGTAATTGAGACATGAGGAAACTATAGATGACGAGGGCGAGGTGGCACGAAAAGCACATTCCCTCAATAGCTCGGGGATTAATGCCATCCGGGCACACGCCGCCTTTTCAAGCGTTCATATATTCTCAGGAGGCCCAAGCACCGATCAAAATTTAACCAGGCAATGGCAGTAGGACAACTGAGAGAAGAGGAGGAGGAGGAGGAATGCGAGAATCGTCTAGGGTTGAATGAGGAAAATAGGAGGCCGAAGAAGAGATTGGCCTTTTC
>JABUQX010000136.1:0-25000 GCA_015478945.1 Trachelipus rathkii
AACAGCTTTATTATTGTAATCTTTTGTAGTATATATATTCTAAAAAGAGAGACCCATATTTCTTAAGGTTTTTGTTTAATAGTATATCAATTTACAAAAGCAGATCTATATTCTTTTAAAATACTCTAAGGAAAGGGCATATTATAACTAGTTTAATTTTGTTAATAATTGAATGAAATCTTTATAATTTAAAATTGCTGAAAGTTAATAAAATTTTTTAAAGGTTCAATCAGTACTGCAGCTGAAAATATGAAATATGTTTACTTGATGGTAAAAACAAACCAGCCGCCAATGAAGCCACTTACAAGGGAAATGAAAGAATTTAGTCTACAAAATTGCCAACTGCCCATATCCAAAAGTTCGAGACAATACCGTTTAACAAATACACCTCAATACCTGAAAATGAAACTCAAATTACTCAAAAGTCTAAAAAGAGTAAGGCAATCAAGGTAAGTTTTATTTTATTATCATTATTCATATTAAATGTAAACATGCATTTGAACATTTCTAAGTTTTCTAATATATATATTATATATATATATAGTATATATATATATATATATATATATATATATATATATATATATATATTATAAATTATATATATTATATATATATATATATATATATATATATATATATATATATTATATATATATTGTGATGGACGATTAATCGGCATATTTTTTCGCAATCGTCATAGTTAAGTTTTGCTTATTAATTGAACAAATATTAAGAATTTTGGATAACATTAAAACCCGATAATATATATATATATTATATATATTATTAGTGATATATATATATATATATATATATATCTTATATATATATATATATATATATATATATATATATATATATTATATATATTTCTATATATATATATATATATATATATATATGTATATATATATATATATATATACCCATTTTGCTTATGGTATGTATGACATTCCAGTGCCTAATGGTTAGCCTTTCTGTTCTGCGGTTCATATCCAACACTCATTCTCCAGACATTTAGAAAACACAACTTTTATCCACATATCATATACACATACTTAATTATATGCACACTCCTCTTCTAGACAACATCTTACAAAGATCCCAATCCCTTATATCCCTATGTGTGGGGAGAAAATTGCCCACATCGTATGTCCTGCATGTCGTAGAAGGCGACTAAGTGACGGTGGGTTCAAGTTGGCTGCCCACAGGGCTGGGGGAGTCGAGAAAAAATAACTCGATCCCGACTCCGACTCCCAGAGTCGATTTTACAAACAACCGACTCCCGACTCCGACTCCCAGAGTCGATTTTAGAAACAACCGATCCCGACTCCCGACTCCCGACTCCCAATGGAAATAGAACGTGAATTTTCCAAATTACGAATTTTATTTTCATTGTTTTATGCTAAATAAACATTGAAAAAAAAAAAAAAAGAAAATTTATGACATAATTTTAATAATTTCTATAATAATATACATAATTACACTTTTTAACAAAATAGACACTTTATATTACGAGTAGGCCTATGTATGCACACGTAAACTTGTTGACAAAAAAAAATTACAATATTATAAATTTAATTATTGGACAATTAATATATAATAATAATAATAATAATAATAATAATAATGATATATATAATATAATAATAATAATGATAATTATTATTATTATTATGTAAATATTAAAATTATTAATTTTTTATTAATAATTTTAATAATAATAATAGTAATATAATAATTATTATAATATTTTTTTTATTTTTATTTTATTTTTTATTTTTATTTTTTATTATTTTATTCATAAAATAATTTTATAATAATAATAATAAAAATATATAATAATAATAATATAATATATAACAATAATATAAAAATAATATATAAATATAATAATAATAATATAATAATAATATTTTATAATTATGTATTATTAATATTATTATTATTGTTATTAATAATAAAAATAATAATAAAATAATAATAATAATAATAATTAATAATATATATAATTATTATTATAATTAATTATTATTATTATTTTTATTATTATTATTATTATTATTATTATTATTATTATTATTGATGCATGATGCTTTCGGGAGGCTGACATATATATATATATATATATATATATATATATATATATATATATATATATATATATATATATATATATATATATATATATATATATATATATATATATCAGTGGCGATTCCTGCCTCATGTTTGGACGCATGCAATGCTGGAAACTAAAAAGCTAAAGAAAATGCTTATCCTTTAAAACTATATATATATATATATATATATATATATATATATATATAGTATATATATATAAAATATATATAATATATATATATATGTTTAATATATATATATATATATATATATATATATATATATATTATATATAATATATATATATAAGGGGGGGGGGGGTGCCAAACTAGTAATAAAGCGTATGAAATTTGTATGAAAAAAAAGGATTTTTTTTGTAACTAAAAGAAAACCCTAGGGTAAACCGCAAAGATGCAAAGAGTCGGGGTCTCTCGACCTCCTGGGGGACGACAGGGGGACTTCGTCCCCCCTCTGTCCCACCGTCGGCTCGAGCCCCCTAAAAAAAAAATTCATACGCTGATTCCAAATATGTTATTAGCATATAAAAAAAATCCTTTTTTTTTCCTACAAATTTCATACTCTGATTCCTAGTTTGGCATATATATATATATATATATATATATATATATATATATATATACTATATATATATATATATATATATATATATATATATATATATATATATATATATATATATATATATATATATATATATATATATATATATATAATTTTAGAGGATAAGCATTTTCTTTAGCTTTTTAGTTTCCAGCATTGCATGCGTCCAAACATGAGGCAGGAATCGCCACTGATATATATATATATATAATATATATATATATATATGAAATATATATAAATTTATAACTTTTTAAAATATATGATATGTATATATATATATATATTGGTCAGCCCCCGAAGCATCATGCATCAATATAAAAAATAATATATAATATAAATAATAATCTTATTGCGAAAAATCATATTAATAAAGGATACATATTTTAATTAATTATTTATAATCATTATATTATTATTATATAATTATTATTATTATATTATTATTAAAAGTAAAAATGAAAATAAATAATAAGATAAATAATAAAACATTGTTATTTATTTTTAGATTAATTTTTTAAAATTGGGATTTATATGATTAATTATTTTTATTATTTTATTATTATTATTATTATTTTTATTTTATTATTTTTATTATTATATTATTATTATTAATAATAATAATAATAATAATAATAATAAATAATAATAATAAAAATAATAAAAATAATAATAATAATTATTATTATTATTATTATTATTATTATTATTATTAATATTAATATTAATAATGATAATAATAATAATAATAAAATATTATCATTTTATTATTATTATTATTATTATATCATTATTAATTATTATTAATTATTATTATTATTATTATTATTAATTGTCATAATTTAAATTATAATATTGTAAATTTTTTTTTGTCAACAAGTTTACGTGTGCATATATAGGCCTACTCGTAATATAAAGTGTCTATTTTGTTAAAAAGTGTAATTATTATTATTATTATTAGAAATTATTAAAATTTATTGTCATAATTCTTTTTTTTTTTTTTCAATGTTTTTTAGCATATAACGATGAAAATAAAAGTTCGTAATTTTGGAAAAAATTCACGTTCCATTTTCCATTGGGAGTCGGGAGTCGGGAGTCGGGAGTCGGTTGTTTTTAAAAGTACCAGGGTTTGGGAGTCGGAGTCGGGGAGTCGGTTGTTTGTAAAATCGACTCTGGGAGTCGGAGTCGGGAGTCGAGTTATTTTTTCTCGACTCCCCATCCCTGGTGGGCAGCCAACTTAACTACCACCGTCACTTAGTCGCCTTCTACGAAATGCAGGACATACGATGTGGGTAATTTTCTCCCCACACATAGGGATATAAGGGATTGGGATCTTTGTAAGATGTTGTCTAGAAGAGGAGTGTGCATATAAGTAAGTATGTGTATATGATATGTGGATAAAAGTTGGTGTTTCTAAAATGTCTGAGAATGAAGTGTGGATATGAACGCAAAAAAGAAAAGGCGAACCATTAGGCTACTGGAATGTAATAAATAAAAGAAAAAATGGGTATATATATTATATATATATAATATATATATATATATATATATATATTTATATATATATATATATATATATAGTATATATTATTATATACATACTATATTATATATATATATATATATTATAATAGTATATTATATATATATATATATATATATTATAATATATATATCATGTAATATGTAAATATGTATACTGTTTTTTCTTTTTCCATTAATAAGCAAAACATAACCTATGAACGATTGCGAAAAAAATATGCCGACATTAATCGTCCCATCACTAATATATATTATATATATATATATATTATATTATATATATATATATATTTATATATATATATTATATATATTATATATAGTATATATCTTATATATATATATATATATTAATATTATATATATTATAATATATATATATATATTAGAAAACTTAGAAATGTCAATGCATGTTTACATTTAATATGAAGTTTAATGATAATAAAATAAAACTTACCTTGATTGCCTTACTCTTTTTAGACTTTTGAGTAATTTGAGTTTCATTTTCAGGTAATTGAGGTGTATTTGTTAAACGGATTGTTCTCGGAACTTTTGGATATGGGCAGTTGGCAATTTGGTAGACTAAATTCTTCATTTCCTTGTAAGTGGTTCCATTGGCGGCTGGTTTGTTTTTACCATCAAGTAAACATATCATATTTTCAGCTGCAGTACTGATCTGAACCTTAAAAATTTTATTAACTGTCAGCAATTTTAAATTTTAAAGATTTTCATTCTATTTATTAACAAAATTTAACTATTTATTAATATGCCCTTTCCTTAGAGTATTTTAAAAGAAATATAGATTACTGCTTTTGTAAATTGATATTACTATTAAACAAAATACCTTAAGAAATATGGTCTCTCTTTTTAGAATATATATACTACAAAAGATACAATAATAAAGCTTTTCCGAGAATCTAAAAAGGTTATTAACAAGGTTGGCAATAAGTAACCCAACCAAAAAAATCCACCAGTTATATTCTCTTCAATTTTTTGTAATTTTGACTAAAAAATTCCTTTTCAAATAGGAAAATAATTTTTTTTTTAGTTTTATATAAAGACTAAAAACTAGTCAAATTAAAATTTATTTGTAATTAAATTCTTTATATACTTTGATGAGCTTTGGCGCTTCCAAAACAATTTATTATTTATTTGAAACCAAGAATGATTATGTTGTTAACAGGTGAAAGTCATTGAAAGAAATAGGAATGTTAAGGTGTATTTCAGGAGATATGCAGAAATTTTTAAAGAGTTGAAGCTAACCCACAGGAAATCTTATTCTCCAAATCAGACAGAACAGAATCAGAAAGCTGAAGATGAGAAAGTTTTCTTCATTCAAAAGAGGGAACATATTTGAAAGGAATGAAAGAATGAAAAGCTGAGTCGTCAGCATAATAACTGCTGCGACAAATTAGAAAGACAGAAAACAATTGCTCTGCTTTCTACAATACTACAAAAACCTAACCTGGCCACACCATTTCCTGGGATTTCAGAAAATTGTTGCATATAAATTTCAATCGTAAAAATTGTCACTTTAAAAATTTTAATTATATATATATAATATAAAATCTATCTCCTTTCCCCAGAACGGAAGTGAGGTGTGCAACATATTATCCCCTCAAGTCGGAGCTCATCCCAGTAAAATAAAATCCATCCTAAGACTTCACACGACTGCGATGGACCCTCACTTTGATATCTCGTTAATGTAGGGTTCAACCTTGGGCCAGGCTGACAACCATACCCCCTCGCAAAACCCCCGCCATTTACTCCTATTATGCACCTTTCTTCTGGCCAATACCACACTCACATTCCTTTCCTTTACTGACTCAATCCACCTTTTCTTCAGTCTCTCAACCAGTCGATTCCCAGCACACTCACCACCATACATCTGCTTAACCAACCAACCATCATCCATTCTTTCTATATAACCATAAAAACTTAATACACTCCTTTAATTTCTCATTTACGCCTTCTTACACCACAACTCCATAACACATTCATTCTTCGTTTTATCAATTCTTCTCACATTTAACAACCCCTAATATTGTCCATCTGAACAAATTGTACCTTAGGTCTATACCTCTTATTCCACATCAGTTTCAGTACTATACATTAACACCGGTAACAGCATAACCCTATGTAAAACCTCGGTGTAATTAAGACATAGTCCCATTGTACTCATAAAGGATTTAACTGCCCCACTCACCTTCCTATCATTCATAACTTTCCTTCTACACTCTGCATTATCAGTTCACTTTTCAAACAACACACGGCTTAAATAACTAAAATCAGAGATCTTGCTTACTATCCATAATTATTTACATTTACTTTCAAACCCCCTTTTACATACCCTGCCAATATCGTCTACCAATCCTCTTATCTTTCCTTAAATCCACCACACAAAACCAAATCCGCGTAAAATAAACAGAGCACCCTCTACTTTCTCCCATTCTCCATTAGTACAACACCTTCCATACCAGATACTATACTACCTTTAACTCTTCCACCACCCCATATACAATTAAATGGTAAGGCAGACATAACACACCCATCAACTAGCATCACTCACTATATCAATCTAATCATAAAAAGCACTTTCAACTCCATTTTATCTTACACACATACTTCACCCATATATGGCATATACACAACTTTTTGAATTACATTCGCGGAATCGTACACCAACACCTGCACAGAGGTTCCCTATTAATCCTACAACTGTTACAAGTTTATTTACATACATTATATATATATATCATACTCTCGAATATATATATTTAATCTTTTCTTTCAATATGAAGATTTAATCTACACAACGTATACACCACTTCCAAATCAAATGCACGTTCTTCTTAACAGGCACTCTTCAACCAAAAATACACCAGCATTTAAATTTCTAAAACATTCCAGCCAACTAATTCTCCTATGTCTCCTAAGTCCCAGTTATCTCCCCCTTACTATAACGAACATATTACGCTTAACTAAAGGGTAATATTACATCCGCTCTCCTCCATCGTTAGTCGGAACTATAACCCTCATAACAAGCTGCTTTGTTACAACAACAAACACACACAACATTCCATATCTACTCAATCCAATTCTAGCCTCCATTCTTTGATCATGTTTATAGGCAAACAGTTTATTTAATCTAATACTCAGCAGATTACATACAATTCAAATTTCTCATTCTACTATACATTATCTCCAAATAATTTATTTCTTCTTTACACCATCAAAACCCCGCTACCATTCACAATCAACTATCACTTCCTGCTACTTGTTAAAGTAGAATTTTCAAAGTGCTTGCTTTCCAACACTCCTATTCCTTTTCAAATCAGTTACGAAAAGTACCATAACAATTGATGGAAGAAGAGGTTGAAGGAGACTTACAAAGGAAATGAAAGCTTTTCTGGAAGGAGGTGAGAAAGCTTAATGAGAGTAAGGTGAATGAATCTTTATAGAGTAATGAATTGGGATGGTACTTTCGTAACTGATGAAAAGGATGAGGAGTGTGGAAGCAACACTTTGAAAATCTACTTAACAGTAGCAGGAATGATTAGTTGATTGTGAATGTGTGTGGGTTTGATGGTGTAAGAAGAAATAATTATTTTGGGGATAATGTAGTAGGTAGAATGAGAAATTTGAAGTATGGTAAATCTGCTGGTATAGATTAAATAACTGGTGAAATGATCAAGAATGGAGGCGAGATTGTGATTGAGTAGATATGGAATTTGTGTAACAAAGCTTTTATGGAGGGTATAGTTCCGAACGATTGGAGGAGAGCAGTAATATTACCCTTATGTAAGGGTAATATCGTTATATAAGGGAGATAACTGGAACTGTAGGAACTATAGGGAAATTAGTTTGCTGAATGTTTTAGGAAATTTAAATGCTGGTATTTTGGTTGAAAGTGGTGAAGAAGAACGTGCATTTGATTTGGAAGTGGTAGATGATGTGTAGATTAAATCTTCATATTGAAAGAAAGGATTGAGAAAACAAGAGAGAAGAATAATAAATTGTATTGTAAATGAACTTGTAACAGTTGTATGAGAGGCTTAATGGGGAACCTCTGTGGCAGGTGTTGGTGGTAGATTCCCGAATGTAATCAAAAGTGTGAATGCCGATAGTGAAGTATGTGTGTAAGAATAAATGGAGTTGAGACTGAATGGTTTTATATTAATTAATAGTGGAGTGAGGCAGGGATGTGTTATGTCTCCTTAGCCATTTAATTTGTATATGGATGGGGTGGTGGAAGAGTTAAAGGTAGTATAGTATCTGGTATGGAAGGTGTTGTACTAATGGAGAATGGGAGAAAGTAGAGGGTGCTCTGTTTATTTTACGCTGATTTGTAGTTTGAGGTAATCATAATAAATGTGAGATTTCAAAAGTTTTAGCACTGTATGACATTTGATTTCCGAAATACAAGTTCACAAATTTATGAAAATTTGACGATTTTGGTTTTACCTCTGGTTTAAGAGATTCAAAAATAGTGACTTTTGCATTAAGAGATTTAAAAACAATGGTTTTAGTATTAAGAGATTCAAAAACATTAGTTTCAGCATCCTCAGATTGAAAAAAATTGACCTTGATTTTTGACCTTTTGTAAAAAAAAATATATATATATATCAACTCTAAATCTTTCCAACTTTGCAGGTAATGATGAAAAATCAAAAAAAACTATTATTGGCTAGCAACTACTTTATTTATAGCAAATATATTTCTATACATTTAATGCAATTTCGTAAATATGTTGGAAAAATCCAATTTAATACACAGTTAGGTTTACAAAGGTCAAGAGGGTGTCATTTGCAACAAGAAATATGATGTAAAAACTCAGCAATTTAGCTTTAAAGTAATAATAAAATTGTTAATCTTTCTTTATTTGTTCTACCTTCAAAAATTTCAATTAGCTAAAGATTTATGTCAGCTAGATGTTATAATTCCTTACATTTCAGTGAACCTTATTATACGATTATATACAGTACCAAGTTAATTGCATACACCAAGTTCTATCAAAATTGAATACAGTGAATTGATGAGTATTTTAGGTGGCTGATTTGACATGGAATGACCTATTATAATTTATTATACGCGTACCTATAGATTAAAGCAGATAATTTCAAGAACGGAATATACTTTTAATATTATAAGTATTTTATAAGTTGAATGTCTGTTCAAATAATTTTAATTAAATCTTTTATCCATTTCAGATATTAATTACAGCTACCTAGTTTCAAATAATTGAACCCCTTACTCATTTTCAATTAAATATTTCAATAGGCATTTACTTATTTAATATATATATATATATATTATACTATATATATCAATATATCTAACATAGATCTGTCTGTATTTATATATATATATATATATATATATATATATATATATATATATATATTAAATATATATAATATATCAGTGTTGTACTTCAGAAATACGACAATATTTCGCGATTTTAGTTCTTTTGGATTATTTTAATTTAAAGAAATTGAACTTGGATTATAATTGTTAATAAAACAAATTTTTCTGATATTTATTCTGGCCAGATGAGTTTGGATAAAGCAACACATTGGGTATCATAGGAAGAGAGACTTCTTCGCTGGCTACTGATAATAATAATAAATATATAGGGTACAAGGCTAGCAACCCGGCCCTTTACATTTTTGCTTGTATTACTTTTGGACCAGCGTTGGAATCTTATGCGCCTTAGAAACACGATATTCTGGAGAGCTCTGGGAGAACGAGTTCTAGGCCAAATGGAAGAAGATGCTAGCTCCACTGGAAAGGAGTTGAAACCCTACCTGAAGTGTGTAAACTCTAAGACTAGCATCAGAACCATTGCGCGAGAAATAGTTTCTCAGAGTTCTCCAGGATCAAGAGTTTCAGGGCCAGAAGATGAAAATTTGCTGGTCCAACTGACAGGGCAAAAACCCTACTTGGGAGATGGTAAATTTTATGTATAATATTATTATATATATATATATTATATATATATATATATAATATATATATATATATATATATATATATATTATATATATATATATAATATATATATATATATATAATATTATATATATATATATATATATATTATATAGTATATATATTTATATATAATATATCTTTATATATAAAAAACAGATATTCACTGAGCAGCGTGTCTTATTTAATAATAGACATCAATTCACACTATAAAATGTATCAAAATAATTTAGATTTTTGAAAATATTTTTTTTCAACAATTTTGTTAAAAACTGATAAATGTTTTTAGAATTTATAGAGTAAAGGTTTAACAAAAATTATTAGCTATAAATATTCAGGCTGAAACTGGACAGTTATAGCTTACTTAATAGTCTATACCAATAAGATACCAACAACTCTCAACTCAAGTTCTCAGCTCTAGTTTTTACTCCCAATGGTGATAATTGAAGTGATAACATTAATAACGTTACAAGAATGAACAATTAATTCATTCTTTTGGAAACCAGCACAAAGTATCCCAATAATAATAAAAAAAAAATATTGCTAAACTTTAGTAAATAAAATATGGTAAATTTTATAAAACTTACAATTGTCTCAAACAGATAGATTTTACAAACACTTCCATTCAACTAACTAAAACAATAATGATTTCAAAATGTAAATAAAACTTTAAATAGTTAAACTTTAGTAGTTTGTTATAAAGTCCTGAACATTATGATGCTTGACTATTGCTAGAATATGAGGTCAGTTTCTGTTACCTAGCAGCCAATAGGCACCTATATGAAGAACCCTAGGGAAGAATGAGAACAATAGTGGAAAGGAGTGAGCTCCTACCCTCTGCAATGAGCTGTTACGAAAAGTACAATGTCAACTATTCACATGGGAATGTGGAATTACCTTATTACTTTGGCTAGGTACTAAAATACAAAATAAATAAAAATTAAAAAATACTCACTTTGAAAATAGCATATCCTGCTGATGTTTCAAATAATACCAACATTGTGAAAATATATGGTAAATACTAACTTATTATCATCAATAGGTTAAAACTAATTAAAATCAGTCAAAATAATTAAAAGTATAACTATTTAAATAATATTCAGATTTAAATTTTAAATATAGGAATCTTGATATTTAAAGATTTAGCTAATATTTTAATTTTTTATCTTTAAAAAAAATTTAGTCATATTTTTGAAAATTGTAACTCCTGAAAAAAAATTCTATTAATATTGCAAAATATGCTTCAAAAAATTTTTTTTTTATTAGTGTCTAAAAGGGAATATGGATTTTGCCAGTTGACCCTGACTGATGAAAGCTAGAATGAGAATTGTTGAGAGAGAAAGAGAATTCTTATATAAGAAAATATTTTTCAGTAACAGGGTTGTTAGTTTTTGGAATGGTTTGCCACAAAGTTGTTGATTGTAATTGTCTTTCAACATTTAAGAAAAAAATAAAAAATACGAATATGTATATGGATGGCTTGGTTATCATAGTGTATCATGACTAAGCCTAATTGGAAGGCTTGTAGTAGATCTTTGAAAATTGGAATCATGTAATTTGAGAAACTAACCAAGGATAGGGTTAAAGGGTAAATATGTAAACATAGTATACCAAGTATAAATGTTTCTTTGCTGATACTCAGACCCTTAGGAATAAAAAGATGTTAATAATAGGTAGGGAGGGCCGAACTATTAAGATACTTCGGTTACATAATGGGGCACATGGTAGAGTTAGGCATTATTTGTGGTACAGATATATAGGTAAATTAATTTTGGGGGGAAATTCATTACAGGAATTTGAAATTAGAGGGTTATTCATTTAATCTGTACCTGCATTTTTATAGAAAAGGTCGAGGTATCGAAATTTATAATTACTGTCCACATTAGGCAATCTAGCTTATAGTCTAGAATTTAAAACGGTTCTTTTTTTGAAGAATCAAGGCGAAAGAACGTGGGCTATCCTGATAATTGTATAACGCATCGAAACGAATTAGCAAGTAATTCTAATAATAAAAGTTTTATTAAAGTTTGAAAAATAACGCTCAGTCACCCCGACCTTTGAGGGGGGTTGAAGCGGACCACCATTGAGCGGTGTGACTTGAAAATGTGTTCAAAATTTATTAGTTAAAAAAAAAATTCCTTTTTCTTTTTTGATATTTTAAAAATTTTTCAATTTTTTATTAATTTAATTTTTTTTACTTTAATTTACATTAAAAAAATTTTTTTAAAATTTTATTTTAATTTTTTTCAAATAATAAGTTCGTAATAAGTAATAAAAATATCAATAATGATAAATAAAATAAGAATAAAAATAAGGTGGTCCGATTTACCCCTCTCCGCTAGATTTACATTTTTTGGAATACGTTTTTTATATAAATTTCATTTTTTAATTTTAATTTGTCATTAATATAATTAGACCTTTTTATTATATTTTAAAATTAAAAAGTTGGTAAGAGAAATAACGAAAATATTACATGAAAACTCTTACAAAAAACCAGGGATGCAGAAAGCACCCCTTCATCAAATTTTACGGCGGGTGAATCGGACCAAGTTTAGACCCCGTATTTTTGCCACTAATACTGTTTGATCAAAAATACTTTACCAGTTTAAGCTAGACCATACTGAGTGTATACACTTGAAAAAATAATTAAAATCCATCCACAATTTTTCATTTTATAACAAAGTTAAAAAAACTCACATTTTTCAAAAGTGAAATTCTATTGAAGGGCATTTTGTACCCTAATTTATACAATTTTTTAAAAAATTATAAAAACTTTCTAGAATTAAGATATTCTAAATAAAACTTGTAGTACTACCGCGGTGCTATCTATTAAATGAGCAAAAAAAAAATTTTTTTTTTTAATATTTTTTATTTTAGATGGACCGAATCATCCCTCCTAGAGGCGGGCCCGGTCACCCCACCCGACGTATTATGTATTTATATTTATATATAATATTATATTATTATTATATTATTATTATTATACTATTATAATTATATATACGTATTATACATATCAATAATTGATTTTGCGAACAGAATTTTTTCAGGAAAATATGTGGAGTCCTGTGCTATACCTTAACTTCCGCGTATTATTAGGGGGCATATATATAGTATATATATATAATATAATATATATATATATAATATATATATAATATATATAATATATATATATATATATATATATATATATATATATAAATATATATATTATATATATATATATATAATATATATATATTATATAATATATATATATATATATATATATATATATATATATATATATAATATATATATATATTATATATATATATATATAGTATATATATATATAATATATATATAATACAAGGCTGTAGGGTTCAACCCTCCCAAAATTATTTAAGCAACCAAAGTTGTGACTCTTTTACAAGATGGATGGAGTCATTAACAAATTGACCCTGTAATTTGCCTCAAGTAATCCACAATGAAAAGAAGCTTATCTTTACTGCAGATTTAACCCCGGGAAGTGGAAAATTAAAAGTGCCCAGATACAGTGCTCAACTTGCAAAGGAGAAATATAACAAAGATGTAAGCAAATTTGCAATTTTTCTTTTCCATGGGTATAAAATATTAAAATTAAAAATGTATACATCACTATGATATTATCTAAATTAAATTTTCATTCTACACACTGCGTAACTATGTTTTGCTTTATGCACTGACAATGAAAGTAAGTGCTGAAAATGAAAGAAATTATTAAAAAAGATTTCCCAGAAATTATAACATATGGGTGTTCTGCTCATTACCTCAACCTAATTGAAAAAGAAGTATCTCCAAAGTCAGTTCTTAAACATGCTGTTAAAAAATTATTTTAGGAATCACCATTGGCCACATGTAAGCAACTCAGCAAGCAAAAATTATGGTGCAAAATAACTGATGTATTGTATTTCTAATTTCCTACCATTTATCAAATAAACCGGTTTATCAAAACTTTAACATTTACAGGGTTGGTTATCAGAAAAAGGAGGAATGATACCACTTTTGGAAATCCTTCCTTGTGTAAATCTACATACAGGGGTAAGAGCAATACCCCAAAATGACTAGATAGAGAATATTTATTTTATGTTCCTGAAGGGTTGGTGCGACTGGGCATTACCTGCATGGTCAATACCAGGATTGACTGTGGGGAAGAATGAGATGGTTTTTATCATTTCTATTCTTGTTCTTTCCGCAGATAAATATTAGGAAATAAATAAAAAAAAATATATATAGCGTCGGGCGGGGTGACTTAGACCACTTTAGGTATAACTTCGTCTCCCGACTTTCCCCTAATGCAGTTTCCACATTGGAGAAGTTGGACCTAAATACAGGGTTCTGGTTGTGGAGACATTTCTACAGCTGCTCTCTCTCTCTATAAGAAAGCCATTCGAAGCTATCCTCCGGGGATCTCAGCAGAGGCTGGGAAGACGTTCTCTAAGTTTCTTAGATAATAGCGATGGCATCAATTAAGGTAAATGAGATACAGGGGTGCATCCTGTAAATATTTAACTCCCCGGGAGATGGTGGAGTTGAAATATATATCGTAATTAATATTTTTTTTTTTTAATATAGTAGAATTATTATTATTGCTATTTTTGATATTTACAATTTTTTTTATCATTATTGCAGTATTAATATTATCTCTTTCAGTGATTTTTTTTATTGAGGTATTAATCTTGATATATATAGCTGTAAATATTTTGTTTTGTTATTGATTAGTATTTTTATATTATATAATGTCATCCTTTATCAGTTTTATCTTATGAGTTTATATGAATTACTATATATATATATATATATATATATATATATTAATATATATATATATATTATATATATATTATATTTATATATATATATATATATATATATATATATATTACCGTATATATAAATATATATATACGCGTATATTATATAATATATATGTATATTATATATCTATATATATATATATATATTTATATATATTATATATATATATATATACATAGGCGGGGTGCCGGGCCCACTTTTTTCAGAGGGGTGTTCGGTCCCTCTAAATAAAAATAAATAAATAAAAAATTTCGCTCATTTAATAATCACACATGTAGTACTAACAATGTTTTATTTAATTCATCTTTAAATTCTAGAGTGTTTTTATATTTTTAAAAAATATAATAAATTAGGGTAACAAAATGCCCTTCAATAGAATTTTTCACTTTTTAAAAATGTGAGTTTTGTTAACTTTGTTATAAAATGAAATTGTGGATGGATTTTAATTATTTTTTCTGTGTATACACACTTGAGTATGTTGGCTTTAAACTGCAAAGTAAATTTTTGTTCAAACAGTACTTGTGGCTAAATCACGGGGCCTAACTTGGTCTGATTCACCCCTCCATAAAAATTGATGAGGGGTGAATCGGACACCATTGTTTTTTCGTATTTTACCTATTATATTAATTTGACAATTATTATGTTAATAATTAATCATAATTACCGTAAAACGGGGCAATTCAGTCCAAAATCAGGGGTACTTAAATGCTAGGGTTTATGGAGACTATTTTTTTTTTTATATGTTCATGTTATCCTTTAGGAGAAGAATTAGTATAATTGTATTAGTATATATAATATAGGATTAATGTAGAAGCCGATAAGAAATGGACGCGCGAATTCCCCCGATTTTAGGGGAGGGGGCAATTCGGTCCACTTCAATTTTCACATCCCTAAGATCCTCATTAACGTATTTTATTTGATAAACTATGATAAGTCAGTTTTCATTTTTAAACATAATAGTATTACAATATTATTTTAAGAAATTGGGTTCGAAAACGTAATAAATGTTCGAGTTTGCGTATCATTTTTGTCAAACTTCAAAACACTTGTAAAAAAAATGCTTGCAGAACGTAAGGAATTTCCTTAATTCTGTAGGTTGCTATTCCTTTTTATTCTAAAACATCACAGAATTAAGGAAATTCCTTTTAGTTTGGTGAGCGTTTTTTTTCGATTTTGCGATGTTTGACAAAAACGAATGCAAATGCTGTTGACAAAAATGAACGCAAGCTCAGGCGTTTAGGTCTCTATTTAAACATAATGGTATTACAATATTATTTAAGAATTGGGTTTGAAAACTAATATTTTAGAGTTTGCGTTCGTTTTTATCAAACTGCAAAATCGTAAAAAAATGGCTCCACCAAACGTAAGGAATTTCCTTAATTCTTTTGTATTCTATATTACACAGAATTAAGAAATTCTTTACGTTTGGTAAGCGTTTTTTTACGATTTTGCGCTGTGTTTGACAAAAAATATTATTAATTCTGTAAGGTTGCAGTTCTTTTTTATTTTATATTACAAGAATTAAGGAAATTCTTTAGTTTGGGTGAGCATTTTTTTTTACGATTTTGCGCTGTTTGAACAAAACGAACGCAAACTCGAGCGTTTTGGGTGTATTACGTTTCGTAAGAACCAAATCGCAAAAATGAAAACGGCTTAGGTAAGGCAACATCGTCATCAGAGTATCCCTTTGTAACCTGCAGTGTTATTTTTGCGTAAGTGTGAACCATCTTGCTGAAAGAAATTGTACAACTATGTGAAAAAACTTTACCTACCTATCTTACTGTTAAAAGTGTAAAATTATTTTAAAACATATTTTCGGACATCTTTTGTAAAAAGAGTATTAAAAAACTTAATTTAATGAAGATTTCACAGTGGACGGCGAATTTTGTGCCCCATGCAAATTTTTTATTCTTCGTCTGATTTATCCCATTTCACAATTTTTATAATAAAACTATCTAATATCTATTTTTAATAAAACTATCTTACTTTTAGGTTTTGAACTAGTTATAAGTACTGTATCTTGGTACAAATAATGTAGTACAATTATTTAGCTGTATGATTCTTAGCAATAAGCCTAAAATTTACTCGATTTTATAGTGCTCAGGAAAATAAAAAAAAAATCAAAATTAATGGACTTAAATTAAAGATTTCATAAAAAATTAATACCTAGACATAAAACCAAATTATTTAAAAACTTAAAATATATATTTTATTGTAAAGCCATATTGAATTTTGCTTTAGTACCCCAGATCGTGGACCAAATTGCCCTGTTTTACAGTAATAAATGTTACTTTATATTAAGTAAGAATTAAATAAAAAATGAATTTATTAAAATATATGAATTCCAAAAAGTGTCAAAAATTTTTGAGTGGAGAGAGGTGAATCAGACACCTTCAATTTTTCATTCTTATTTTATGTATCATTATTTGATATTTTTATTACTTATTACTATTTAATATGATAAACAATTATTATATTAAGTAAAAATTAAAATATAAAATTGAATTTAATATTATGCAAAAGAGGAATTTAAACAGATAGTCCGATTCACCCCTCCAAGGTCAGGCTGAATGACTTTTATTTAACTTTAATAAAACTATTATTATTAGAATTACAATTATTATTTTTTTGTGTGGCTTATTACCTACTATATGGCCTTGATTTCAGAAAAAAAAATTCTAAAAAAGTACAAAAAGATCGGGAACGAAGTATACCTAAAGTGGTCAAGTCACCCCGCCGCACGCTCTCTCTCTCTCTCTATAATATATATATATATTATATATATATATATATATTATATATATATATATATATATAATATTATATATATATATATACAGTATATATATTATATATTATTAATAATATAATATATATTATATATATATATATTATATATATATATTATATTATATATAATATATATAACTATGATAATTATAGATATGAATATAAACATATTATTTCCATGTTAATCGTGATCCTTTGCCTTTTGTTAGTATTATTGGTATGGTAGGTCCCAACAAGGAGGGTCAAACTCTGTGGTGAGTACTATTGTTTAGGCCCTATATTAAAGGTGGAGAATTGCCAATATTATTGTAGGGTATTTTCCTTAACCATACAGATAGGCCTACTCCTTTTCCTCCTCCAACAGGGGTGTGTAGGTTCACTTGGTAACAGTTCCTTGCTTTTCTTGAGAGGATGGCCGCTCTGCTGACGGGTTCTTCCACTGCAATATGTTATTCAAAATTCAGAGAAGTAACTCAGGACACTTGAATCACCAGTCTTTTGCACAGAGTCGGAACCTTCTTAGAAGACGAGGGACTCTTCGGAAGTTTATGGTGAGACTCCTTTTCTCTTAGAACTTGCGTTAAAAAAAATCAAATAATGTAAATACTGCATTAAAACTATAAACATTCAATTTATAAAAATTGTTTAATTATTGGGCCTTGTGCTCGTTTTAGGCCCATCCTAGTTCAGGTTATGATAAGATTTGTTAATTTTACATAGACTTTCATTGTGTATACCTAACAAACCTTATCATAACCTGAACTATAGGCCCTGAAGTGAGACCTAACCTGGATCGATCAATATTGAAAAGTCTATGAGAGTTTAACAACTTTGAGGCTGTAACTTTTTTTCCTAAAGAGAGCGTCGATTTTCGTTTTCACTATTCTTCCTTATTATTTTTATAGAGTATATCCTGTGATATTCATGAAATCAGGGGTGACAGTGACACCCCTCTGCTCTACTTTACCAAATCAGTGATGCAGGGGTTCTGCATAGTTATTTTCAATACCGTAACAATAAAACTGCAACATTTAAGCCTACATGGAGTAACCAATTATGGCCAGAAATGTTCGAGGCAGGCTAGGTCCTATACAAAAAAAAATAAATAAAAATTACAGCCTAAACTTAACTTTCCTGAAACACCTAAATACACTATCTAATTACACAATAGTTTCAAGAGCACCATCACAAAACATCCCAAAAGAAGTACTAAATTTTTTATTACACTCCCCACATTTGAAACATCATTGATACGCTATTTGTCTAGCCTAGCTAAGTTAGGGGCTGCAATTCACGTGCCGCTTAATTTCAAATGGCAACGGGCAGAGCACTCACGATTTCAAAGCCAACTTAAACGATTGCTTTTTAATCCCGTACTTCACAAGTTCACAATAATAAAACTAAAATGTAAAAAAAAAACTTCAGAATATTAAATAATATATTGCAATTTGCAAACATATCAGCATATTGCATTACTTTAATACACCTTAAATAAAAAGAGTGTGTGACATTTCTTCATAATTTTTTTTAAACAGTTCCATCTAATTGCTTTATTCCCATTTTTATTTGGTAGTTCACAATAATAAAACTAAAATGTAAAAAAATAAAAAATTTCCTGTATATTTCAATAAAATTTATATAAACTTTTGGTATCTTTTAGGAATTTATTTATATTATCAATTTATTGTCACTTTGATTTCGTTTAATACAATGATTATTGTATTTTATTATAAACGCAATGCAATCATTTGATAACTTTTTCTCTGCTTAATGTTTGCTGTTTAAAAATATATATTATATAATGTATGTATATACATTATATTATATATTTCTTTTATTTTATATATATTTAATTTTATTTTTTTATGAATTTTGGCCACTGAAAATTGGTGATAGGAAATAATATATATTCTTTTTAATATATCAATTAAATATTGGAAAAATGAAGCTTAATTTATTTTATTCAATTTGTTATAAAATAACATTAATAATAATTAAAATTCATAAAAAATAATGATAATGAAAAATTAAATGAACCACTCAAAAAACATATTATTTGATCCCATTTCACTTTCTTTTTTTATTTACTTATAGAGTATGATATTGCAGATAATGAAACTAAAGTAAGCTTTAATCCAAGAGTAGGTCCACGTTGAACAAAATTAGTCGAAATTATATTTATAAATATATAAATATAAAGGACAAATTCAAAGAATAAATATAAATTTAAAGAACAATAAAGAATAAACAAGATACCCGAATTATGAATACTAATTCAGCCACAGAATATAAGTGCGGGAAATGTAACCGTAGCATAGGCCGTAAAACGGAGAGTATTGAATGTGAGCGTTGTACAGAGTGGTTTCATGTTACACCAAATTGTGCTGACAATAATAAAAATCAATATAAGAAAAATATTAAAAAGCTGAAAAAGATTGACAGTAGACACGGATATAATACTACACTATGAAAATGGGGAGCAAATGCCAAAAGAAGAAATAGGGCAAGAAATAACAAGATACTGGAAAAACGTATATGGAACACACAAAAATAATATTGTAGCAGAATAAAATAATGACTTGAAGGAGGTATACATTTATAACTTTCAACAAGGAGACCAAACGAAACAGAGTAATTAGTGAGCATATATTCCCAGTTCAGCTGAGGGAACATATGGACATGTCAATAAAAGTAAAAGACTCTATAATAACCATGAATAAACCAGATGTAACTAACTACAAAGAGGAAAAGTGGATGGAGCATTTTTGAAGAAAGCGAAAGCCATTAAGAAATAGCAACACTTTCAGTGAGTATACATTAAAACCAGAGACCATAAAAAAAAGGAGAGAGGAAAGCAGGATAATATTGCTTAGAAAAGAGCTACAGGAAAGGAGACAAAATGGCGCCCTGAAATAATAATATAAAAAAGGTAAAATATGGGCAGATGGAAATTTCGGTAGGCTAAATGAAGATAATAGGCAAGATAAATGGTAAACGACACGCTTAGGGGCTAACACTAAATATGATTAATATCCAAAGACTGACACATACAAAATTAGCTGAAATTGAAATATTATTATAGGAAAATGATTTAGTATTCTTTAAGTCGAAACACAGTTTAACAAATGGACTTATTTTTTTCATTAGTAGATAATGGTTATTTTTATCAAGCAATAGAGACAAGGGGGACGAAAAAGAAGGATTAATGGTAATATATAGAGGAACAAAAATTTTAATATATAAATAAATTAGTTAACAAACATAGTGATCTTTTATATTTTAGAGCAAAATTTTGAATAGAACATATAATTTGTACTAGTATATTTGCAACTGGAAACAGACGCAGATGATAAGGAGAAATAACAAATACGAAAAAGAAATGTGAAATTTATTGCAGCCCTGAAAGTAAAAAATCTTTTAAATTAATGGAATTTCAATGGGCATATACCATGGCTAGGGAATCAACCACTTGATAAACAAGGAGAGATGGTACAAGAACGGATAGATGTGTTCGAGGTGAAATTACTAAATTCTAGTGAAGAGTACAGAGGATTATACACGTGGCATATAAATAGCTTGAGAAGTGTTATAGATTTTGCATAGCTAATAAAGCTATGAGTAGCCACTTCCATTCAATGATTATAGATGAAGAAAAAGAAGTATTTGACATCAGAATCATAATTAAAACAAATCACCTGAAACAGCAAGTGGAGAAAGATCACTATAAAAGGGAATATGGTGCAATATTAAATATTATAGCACAGAGCCAGAGCCTTTGGAAGATATGTAGGGAAACTGGAAAGCAAAATTCAAAATGAGAAAGTAAAAATCTTAGAAGAAATGAACAAATATATTAAACAAACAGCAGACGAAACTTTGCTTAATAATTTAAAGAAAAATAAAGAATAAACAAGATACCCGAATTATGAATACTAATTCAGCCACAGAATATAAGTGCGGGAAATGTAACCGTAGCATAGACCGTAAAACGGAGAGTATTGAATGTGAGCGTTGTACAGAGTGGTTTCATGTTACACCAAATTGTGCTGACAATAATAAAAATCAATATAAGAAAAATATTAAAAAGCTGAAAAAGATTGACAGTAGACACGGATATAATACTACACTATGAAAATGGGGAGCAAATGCCAAAAGAAGAAATAGGGCAAGAAATAACAAGATACTGGAAAAACGTATATGGAACACACAAAAATAATATTGTAGCAGAATAAAATAATGACTTGAAGGAGGTATACATTTATAACTTTCAACAAGGAGACCAAACGAAACAGAGTAATTAGTGAGCATATATTCCCAGTTCAGCTGAGGGAACATATGGACATGTCAATAAAAGTAAAAGACTCTATAATAACCATGAATAAACCAGATGTAACTAACTACAAAGTCAGAAGGTGCTTGCAAAAACTTAAGGGAAAGAAAGCTCCAGGCCCAGATGGATTAAAACCAGAATTGTAGGCCTACAAGGTATTAGCAAAACGTTTAGCATGTCTTCAAGTATTTACAAATTGTATCAAAAATGAGTTAACCCGAGAAAGTAAATCAAATCTTGGAAAACTTTGTTAACGAAAATGATAGAGAAAAAAAGAAATCCTACTGTAAAAGAATTAAGACCTATTGCATTAACTGTCTATTCCTATAAAATATTTATGTCCATAATAAAAAATGAGATAGAGTAACATATCAAAGTTTGCAGCGAAATAAAAGAAACTCAATCAGGATTCACAGAAGGAGCAAGTATTGAGGACAATTTGTTTATCCTGCACTACTGTGCAGAAGAAACTTATAGAAGACACTTGCCATTAATCGTTATCTCAATTGATTTCAAGAAAGCTTTTGACTCAGTATGCAGGAAAACACTAATAAGGGTATTAGAATAATTCAAAATTCATTATGAGTTGAGAAATGCCATATTAGCTGTATATACAGGAGACAAAACACAAATACAACTAGGGAAAAAATAGATAATATAGAATTAGAAGTCACAAGTGGGATTAAACAAGGATGTACAGGATCGACTATCCTTTTAAATTCGTTACTTACAAGATTATGAAAGAAATTGAAAAAGAAAAGGGATTCAATAATGGCTCACTACAAATAAACAGTCTTTCTTTGCAGATGATGGCCTGATCTTGGCAGAAACATTGAACAATGCTGCTGTGAGAATAAGAACATTACTGCAAATAATTAAAAAATGTGGACTAGAGATAAACAAAGAGAAAAGTAATGTATTAATTGTTTCAAATATTGACATCAATCATTTTGATTAATTCTTTAGAAGTTGATTATCCGTTTAAAAATATTTGAAGGACTCAAAACCAGCTTCATGAAATTTATTTCTAAAATTCCCTTCCACTATGAAAGGGTTCGTGGGCCGGTGTTTGACACCCCTGCACTAGATGCAATAAATATAGTCTCTAGATTATGAACATTTCCATATTTCTTAAAAATATATTACTACTAAAGGCGTTTTTGATTTGGCAAGAATTCTTCCAAACGGAAGAAGTTCTTCACATTCCCATTTGATTTGTTAATATTCTTTCAAACGGAAGTAAATTTCCTAGCGAAATCAGGAATTTTTCTTCCATCCGCAAGGTTGTTATTTTTCGGTCTTCACGTTCTTTACTTTTCTTGACTTGAGTTTTGTAACTTAAAAATCGTAAAAAATTTTTTTTTTAATGTTTTCAAGTTTTCGAACGACTATTTTATCTCGAATATATTAATTATATGTTTTTTTTCAATTACTTGGTTGAAATATATATAAAATACAATTTGAGAAATTTATTTCTCTGTTGTTATTATCGTTGTTGTGACGTCACTCGAAGTGATCATGTTTCAAACATGTTTTTTTAAACTTTTTTTTAATATTATATATATATAGTATATATATATATATATATATATATATTATATAATATATATATATATATATATATATATATATATTATATATATATATATATATATATATATATACTATATTATATATATATATAAGTAACAAAATAATAAAATTCTAATTAATAGCCTTTATAGGCTTAGTCTGTCTGTAAAAGTAAACAAACCTCAAAGCTGAAGAATGTTCATTTGAATTTTCAGTGAAATGAACTCAAGAACGTCCTTCGATTTGGAAGAAAAACTTGCCAAATCTAACGCCTTTACCCCTAAGAAAATTAGAAATAAAATTCA
This sequence comes from Trachelipus rathkii, assembly GCA_015478945.1. Taxonomy (NCBI): domain Eukaryota; kingdom Metazoa; phylum Arthropoda; class Malacostraca; order Isopoda; family Trachelipodidae; genus Trachelipus; species Trachelipus rathkii. Next base: position 24,121 of record JABUQX010000136.1, read on the forward strand.
AAGAGCAAAAATTCTTTGAAAACAACAAATTCAGGTAAGGCTAATGTAGATACCCAATTGTACTTATATATCATTTTTTTTAATCTTATATCTTTCAAAGAAATTTTTGTATTCGTGCAATCGCTTTTTTTTTTTAAGAATTAAAAAATTTTTTTCCCCGGCGGTCCCCCAAAAATTTTGGTTTGGGGGGTTCTAAAAAAAAAATCTTTATATTTTTGGGGGGGGGGGTTTCCCTTTTTAAACAGAAGATTTGTTGCAAGTTCTTGATAAATCGTGCCTATCCATTGCTAATTACATCAAACATCTCCGAAGCTTATATCATTTTTTCGATATTTTGTGTTTATTAGGTCAAAATCATTTTAAAAATAAGGTTTAAAAATAAAATATAAGAAAATAATAGACGGTAGAAGCCACGTGGCCTATCGAGACTAGCCTACTGGCGTTTTTGTCCTAATGAGTTATAGGGTTATTTAATTCAAAATTTTGGTATGAGAGTTAGATAAGCAATGCATCTTTGCCTAACCCTTCCATTACAGTGATTTCCTAAAAAATTCAAGCTCAAACTTAGGCCAGGCCTAGGCCTAGGTCATTTTCAACCTCAAAATTTGTTTTTTTTTGTGTGTGTGTGTGGTCTTCTAAACCCTTTCAAAATTCAATTCAAATAATTTGTCCTGGTGGTAGGCCATATCTCATTTTTTCCTCAAAAAGTTCAATTTCCAAGTTAGGCATTCTAGGCCTAGTTCATTTCACTTCATTTTTAGTTTTTTTTGGTCTAATAGACTTTTCAAAATTCAAATCAATTAATTTAGCCTGGTGGTAGGCTATATCTTTCTTTATTTCATCTTCCTTCAAGGTTTCATTGTCCTTGGGTCATTCTAGC
>JABUQX010000136.1:30000-38189 GCA_015478945.1 Trachelipus rathkii
AAGCCACAAAGGCTGAGTTCTAAGGGCTATCAAGATCTTATTCAAAGAGCAAAAAAATTCTTTGAAAACAACAAATTCAGGTAAGGCTAATGTACATACACAATTGTACTTATATATCATTTTTTAATTTTTATACTACAAACTCATTTTGCAGATGATGGCCTGATCTTGGCAGAAACATTGAACAATGCTGCTGTGAGAATAAGAACATTACTGCAAATAAGTAAAAAATGTGGACTAGAGATAAACAAAGAGAAAAGTAATGTATTAATCTTCATTATGGAACAGCAACCAAATGAGATAGAAGGAATCACAGTGGTAGAAAGGATAAAATACCTAGGCCTATAAATAGACAATTATAGAAATATGTTTGAAGCGCTTTGTAGGCCAACATTTCAAGTGCAATTATAGAAAAGAGTTGTAATAAAGTGCTTATAAGGAAAACATACTGGAAAAATGTGGCACTACCAGCAATCTTATACAGTTCCAGTATAATATGCTTTACAAAAAATGAAATTAATAAATTGCAAACCATAGAAAATACAGTTTATCGGAGGATCTTAGGAGGAGCTAAAATCATACCACCAGGATCCCTTAGAGGAGAAATTGGGGCATCAACAATGCAGGCAAGGACAATAATCAGCAGATTGAAATATATGAAAACAATATCAGATGGGAAGAAGGAATTTTTAAAACATATACTTACCAAAATGAAGAAAGAAAAGGAAAAAAGTGGTGGAAAACAACACTTAACTACATGGAAAAAGCAGTGATTGATGTAGCAAACTTGAGCAACTAAATAAAATGGAAATTGCAAAAAGTGTAAAAGTTTGGGATTTGCAGAATTGGAAAAGGGAAATAGAAAACAAAGAAAGTTTGCGTCTACAAAAGTTGGAAAAGGGAAATTAAAGAATGTTTGGATTATGATAACACTTCCTACTCACAGATACTTTTGGAAGCTAGAACTAATACTCTAAACTTAAAATGGAGAAACAGATTCTCCAATGGTGAAACCTGCTGTGATATATGTGGAGTTGAAGAAGACCTGATACATTTCATATGCACCTGCCAAGAAAATGAAGACCTTAGAAGAAAATCCATTGGACTCCAAAGACCATATGCAGAAAACTTAAATGAGGTTGTCGGAAGATGGCTGTTTGAATCTCAAAACATTGAAGAAGTAAAATTTATCTTGGGGAAGAAGGGAAAAAAAGAGTTAATACTAATAAAGTAATAATTTTGATAGCAATGATAATGAGGGTATCGATAATGATGGTGTTGATAATATTGATAACAATATTAATAATGACAATGACTTAGATTATAGTCAACATAAAAACATTTTGCAGTTCATAATTATTTTTGAACATAAATATTCTCATTATATTTAGATATATTTAGTGTTTTTACTTTTTCATTCTCTGTAATGTTTTTAATGTGACTATAATCTAAGTCATTTCATTATTAATATTGGTTATCATATTATCAACACATGCATTATCAATACCTCATTATCATTGCTATCAAAATTATTACTTTATTAGTTATTTAAATTTGTTTTACGCATTTCAAATTTAAATTCTTCAATGTTTTAACATATTCAAACAGCCATCTTCCGACAACCTCATTTAAGTTTTCTGCATATGGTTTTGGAGGTACAATGGATTTTCTTCTAAGGTCTTCATTTTCTTGGCAGGTGCATATGAAATGTATCAGGTCTTCTTCAACTCCACATATATCACAGCAGGTTTCACCATTGGAGAATCTATTTCTCCATTTTAAGTTTAGAGTATCAGTTCTAGCTTCGAAAAGTATCTGTGAGTAGGAAGTGTTATCATAATCCAAACATTCTTTAATTTCCCTTTTCCAACTTTTGTAGACGCAAACTTTCTTTTGTTTTCTATTTCCCTTTTCCAATTCTGCAAATCCCAAACTTTTACATTTTTTGCAATTTCCATTTTATTTAGTTGCTCAAGTTTGTTACATCAATCACTGCTTTTTCCATGTAGTTAAGTGTTGTTTTCCACCACTTTTTTCATTCTTTCTTCATTTTGGTAAGTATATGTTTTAAAATTTCCTTCTTCCCATCTGATATTGTTTTCATATATTTCAATCTGCTGATTATTATCCTTGCCTGCATTGTTGACGCCCCAATTTCTCCTCTAAGGGTTACTGGTGGTGTGATTTTAACTCCTCCTAAGATCCTCCGATAAACTGTATTTTCTATGGTTTGCAATTTATTAATTTCATTTTTTGTAAAGCATATTATACTGGAACTGTATAAGATTGCTGGTAGTGCCACATTTTCCAGTATGTTTTCCTTATAAGCACTTTATTACAACTCTTTTCTATAATTGTACTTGTTTGATTGGCCAAAATATGGGCCTTATTTATAAGGTGTAGTTTCTATAATTGTCTATTTATAGGCCTAGGTATTTTATCTTTTCTACCACTGTGATTCCTTCAATCTCATTTGGTTGCTGTTTCATAATGAAGATTAATACATTACTTTTCTCTTTGTTTATCTCTAGTCCACATATTTTACTTATTTGTAGTAATGTTCTTATTCTCACAGCAGCATTGTTCAATGTTTCTGCCAAGATCAGGCCATCATCTGCAAAGAAAGACTGTATAAGGATTAAAAAATGATATATAAGTACAATTGTGTATCTACATTAGCCTTACCTGAATTTGTTGTTTTCAAAGATTTTTTTGCTCTTTGAATAAGATCTTGATAGTCCATAGATAACTCTGCCTTTTGGTTTTAGTAATCTATCACTTAAAATCTTAGTTAGGGTAAATTTGGTTGTTGAAAGTAAGAGAATAGAGATAGGTTGGACAGTAAAAAATTTTGAAAAGAAATGAAGAATTTACCTCTATACCCTTTTTACATTTTGATTATTAAATTTGATTTCACAAGCACGACTAAATAGTACCGCTTTTGAATTTGAAGTGTTTATAGTGATTTTTGGCGTTTAGGGAATTCTTGTAATTATACCCAATATTGGCAAAGTACAAATTCCACTAAATAATATAAGTTGATACTTATGACTTTTTTATATCTTACATCCTAATACGGTACTAAAATAAAATAAAATAGAAGAGACATAAGCGAAAGTATATAATAGTTATTATATCCTAAAATAAAATACTAAAATAAGCAAAATAGAAGATATATATGTGGAAGTATATAATAGTTTTTATAGTATAGCACAGAACTCAAAATATTTGCAATTTAAAAGAATTAAATTTTTTACAAATCAGATAAATTCCGGCGAAGGAATTCTTGACACTTGACAGGCAGCCTGTCTAAGAGGTCTTTCTTTGACTGAATTGAGGCTGAGAAATTTGATTCTGTTTAGAGTTGAGTTGAGGTGATTTATACCTGAAGTTGAAGGTTGTTCATCTATTATAGCAGTATCATTATTACTTTGAATAACTCGAATTTGAATTTGAGGGATCAACTTGATCTGTAATTGTCATTGTTTTTGACCATCTGAATTGGAGAGATCACTGCTTGCTTCATCATCAGTTTTTCTCCACTGGAGACAGAATGGGTAATAGATAACTCAATGGGTAGAGATGACAAATAGAATAGTGACACGGTTTGTCCATCTCCCTTTTTAATAAACACTCCTGATCTTATCGTCATCACAACAATGACTTTCCAGATCTACCGCAAAAGGACAAAGGGTCTAGTTTTTGTTACGTGTGTGTATAAGAACTATCTCTCCACCTTATTCTGTGGTACACTCTGACTGATAGAGACTTCTACTAGTCTGGCGCAAATTTACAAATAGGTAAGACTCATACCAATAATTCTTCCTGAAAGTCTTCAAAACTCTTCCTTGAGCAGTTAGAGTTATGGCTAAGTCTTGTTGTGAGGGAGGAAGTTTTTTTTCCATATGGGGGTGGAAACTTCATTGAAAATGAGGTTTGAATTGCCATAAGGCTTCAAAAAGGAATTTGGAGCAATAATTCCAAATCATTATCTGATGACCTATAGGTTAAAGTTCTTGAAAATGATAACATTGGTGATATTTGAAATACTTGTTAACAGTTGAAGTAGGTTTAGGTTGCTTTACCTATAGTTTTATAGAGACTTCCCTTAACTTTTAAGTCCTAAGCGGTCACTGGTGACCGCTTTTCTGTGATTGATATATTGGACAAAATTTATCGATTTTTTGCGAATTTTTTTTTATAAATCTACTAAAAGTATCGATTTATATCTATATAATATCTCATACTGCCAAAAATGAGTCAGTATTTTTTCAGACATGGCGAGAAGTGGGTGTTTTAAGCCTCTCTCCTCAAAATTTGATTTTGTGCGTGAAATAGTATTTTTTATTCTTTATTTCTTTTATAAAAGGTTTTTTTACGTGTGGTTTGTTAATATTGTTATGTAGGAAAAATGTGAAAAAAGAAATATTTATTCTTAGTATTCTTGTAAAATAAACCTATCGCTGCTCAACCGTACTTTGAAAATCATGCGGTCACCGGTGACCGCTTCGGACTACGAGGATAATTTTTTGGTATACTCAAAAATAAATTATTTTTTTTTTTTACAATTTTATTAACGTTTATCTATATATATATATATATAATATATATATTATATATTATATATTATATATATATTATTATATAATATATATATATATATATATACTATTATATATATTATTATACTATATATATTATATATATATATATATAATATATATATATTGAAAATCATTGCAGTCACGGTGACCGCTTCGGATTTCGAGGCTACTAGTTTAGCAAAACAAAAAAAAAAATTTTTTTTTACAATTTTATTACGGTGTTTATATATATATATATATATATATATATATTATATATATATATATATATATATATTATATATATTATATATATTATTATATTATATAATATATATTATATATATATATATATATATATATTATATATATTATATATATATTCCAGCTAATAAGTGATATATCTTTGAATTGACAGTGTTCTTGGTGAACAGAAATTTTTTCTTTGTTACCCAAACAATTTGTTGTTACCCATTCCGCCATGACTCCCGTTAGTATTTTATATACTGTATTATATATATATATATATATATATATATATTATAATAAATGAATATATATATATATATATATATATAATAATTATTATATATATATATATAATATTATATCATTATATATATATAATATATATAATATATTATATATATAATATATATATATATATATTATCTTTATATATGGTACATATATTTAACAGACAAGTGTGTTATTTATATACATTCTGAAGTACGGTAATACTTTTGTGCTGGTTCCTAATAAAGAATTACAAGATATTTTTTGATAACTGGTTCTCGTCCATGGATTTGGCAGGTGTTTTGAGGGAGAAGGGGAATTCTCTTGCATCAACTGTGACGCTGCATCGACTGAAAGGAAAATGCCATTCAGGATGAAAAGATCTAAGAGGAGGGAAGGGGAAGCTATGATGATTGGGTTGATAGAGTTACTGATTGTGGTTTGCATCGTTGGTTATGATAACAGTCGGTACACCTATTATCGCAATTTGCTGGTATTTGAACCACACGATAGGTAGCCGCAGGTGGAAAGTTAAAGAACAATATGTTGATATCGAGAGGTGCCATTTGTTGTACAGGAATACAATAAGTACATGGGCGGAGTTGATCTGCGGATATGGCTGCATTGAGTTATACGGATCAACTTCAAGTCAGAAAATGTACACTCGTATCTTTTATTATTTGTTGGACCTTAGCGTGGTCAATGCCTGGTTTTACCGGAGGGTCCATGTGAGCAAAGGTCTCCTCCAAAAGAAAACATGCCACTAGTCGATTTCAAAACGGACATAGCGCATGGGCTTATGAATTGTAGGAGTAGTGGCACCACGTAAGGAAGACCTTCGAAAGCGGGGCCGGGGCCAGAGCAATGGCTGAACGAGAAAACGAGGTAAAAACAGAGAATATGCTCCCGCACAATCTGTCAGGCATGACAACCTTTCGCACTGGAAAGTGTTTACAGAGGGAGGAAAACTTGCGCAACTTTGAAAAAGCCTCAAGGATGTCGTCATTTGCGAAAATGCAAAGTTCATCTTTGCCTCCTCCCTCGGCAACAAATACCACATACTTTGTTCAATATCATAAGCATTAGTCTAGTTTTGTTTTACCCTCTCTCTAACCTATGACTCTTCTATACTATATATATATATATATATATATATATATTTATATATATTATATATATATATATATATCATATATATATATCTATATATATATATATTATTATATATATATATTTATATATATATTATAGCTAGGAGGCATAGGTAGAGAGAGGGTAAAACAAGACTAGACTAATTCTTATGATATTGAACAAAGCATGTGGTATTTTGTTGCCGAGGGAGGAGGCAAAGATGAACTTTGCATTTTTCCAAATGACTGACATCCTTGAGCTTTTTTGCAAAGTTTGCAATAACCTTTGATTTTAGAAGTGGTTAATCATACTATGAGGAAGCTTCATTTCCGCTAACTTCATCTAGTATGAGTTTTGAATCTGCAAAGCAGATTGGAATCATGCCTATTATTAGATTTTTTAAGGACTCATTTGTCCTTTGATTTTCCTTATTTTTAAATTTTGAATTATTTCATTTACCAAGTATTTATATTTTTTTAAATTTTGAATAAGTATTATGGGGAGGGACTTGATTGAAATTTTGACCTTTATTATGAATTTGACTTTTAACAATATTTTTGATAACTTCATCTTATAACTATCGAATATTTGATTCAAATCGGGGAATTGGTATTCAACTTGCGAGTAGTTTTTCTTTGACTACACATTAGGTAATTTTGATAAAACATTGTGGCTAAGTACTACCAATCCAGTAGCCTCTTCTCAAGATATTTGCAGGTTATACTCCTAAGTTCATATATAAATGTTCTTGATATCATTAAGTAAACCTAGTCCGCATTTAATGTTGGGTCCAAATACTGGTTTTAAAGATATTATTTTTTTAAATAATTTCAATCAAATGACTGAATTTTTCGTGACAACAATTGGAGAAATTGTTCAGGAGCTTATTAAATATTATCACTAATAGAAAGATTCTGGATCAGAGTATGCATATCCTTTAATTTATTTTTTTAAGGCAATGAAGTTTAATGGATTCACTTAAATTTTTCTGTAAATCTAAGAACTCTTAAATTTTTTGAATGAAGTTTTAATAAGCAACTTATGCAGTTCATTGCCCTCAAAGAAACAACAATCTATAGCTCTAAGAACAGATTCACTTAAATGTAGCAAGTATTTTTTTTTGAGGGGTTGAATTTTGATCCCCTTTAAATTTTAATTCACTTAATCTGACTACACGAGCATTGGTTCTGAATCTGACTACACAACTCTTTATTATGAAACTCAGGAATGAAGGAGTCAACCTCATTATCATTAAATAATTTTATAATATTTGTATCTTTTTTTTTAATATCTTTTAAACAGGACTCTACTCTCCACAAGATTTTTTACATAAACTGCATCTTTATCTTTAATTATTATCTATAGGCCTACTCTCTATTTGACCAAGATAAATATTTACTTGGGCCTTGAGGGATGAAATGGCTTGAACTATAGGGGCTTAGATTTTTTATTAACTCTATCAAGAAGGGCTTGTATCTCTGGTCAGACATTTTCGCTGAAATTTGGCTTAGAATGACCCAAGGACAAATGAAACCTTGAAGGAAGGTGAAATAAAGAAAGATAGCCTACCACCAGGCCAATTTATTTGATTTGAATTTTGAAAAGGTCTATTAGACCAAAAAAAACTAAAAATTTGAAGTTGAAAGTGATCTAGGCCTAATGCCTAACTTTGAAATTGAATTTTTGAGAAAATGAGATATGGCTACCACCAGGACACAGTTATTTGAATTTGAATTTTGAAAGGTTTAGAAGACCACACACAAAAAAACACATTATTTTGGAGGTGGAAAATGACTTTGGCCTAAGCCTAGGCCTAAGTTTGAGCTTGAAATTTTTAGGAAATCACTGTAAAGGAATGGCTGATGCATTGCTTATCTAAACTCTCATACCAAAATTTTGAATTAAATACCCTAAGACTAACTAAACAAAAAAAACCATAGGCTAGTCTCGATAGGCCCA
>JABUQX010000137.1:0-2500 GCA_015478945.1 Trachelipus rathkii
TAAATCATGCTCTTGCAACATACATCTCAGACAAGCCAGCAAATTCCTATGACTTACCTCCAGGAGGCCATTACATCTAGGATTTGAGCTACACGTAGTCCGGTGCTCCATTCCCACGGCCCTACAAACTTCCTCAAACAAGCGACTAGTGAAATTCGCACCTAAATCCGAAATAATTACCTGAGGAATTCCACAGAATGGAAATAGCTCGTGAATGAATGCATTCAATATTTCTCCCGAATTTATTTCTTTAAGAGGCACAGCGAACAAGTACTTACTGTAGCGGTCAATTAAGGTAAGTAGGTATTTGTATCCTCTTGCATTAGGTAACTTCAGTATGTCAACATGAACGGCTTGAAACTTCTTCGTCACTTCTTTAAAAACACCGTAATCAGGACTTATACCTGGTACTGTTTTATTTTTTTGACATGCTGAGCACGTGCGGATAAACTGTTTTATTTTCTTATGCATATGCTGGAACACAAATTCATTTTTTATGCTAAGGAGGGTTTTATTCACACCCAAATGTCCTTTATTGTGGTAGTCGCTGATTACGTTCTGCACACTCTTTTCCGGCACAAAAACGCGCGAATAGTTTAAAGAGACATCGACCACTAATTCTATCTCCTTTTTGTTATAAAAGAATTTCTGCCTTATTAACTTCAAAGTTGTTTTCTCTCTCTTCGCCATCAGATCATTAAGGTATTTATCTGACTGTTGGTGCTGTCTAATTTCTTCAAAGTCCAAATCTCGTTTGAAATGCGAGAATAATATTTTTGCATTTTTATCAAACGTGGTTACTAAATTTATTTTGGAAATTTCCAATTTGGCCGCTTCAGTGCGGCTGCAGCCTTCATTTCTAACCGAGAGATCGATCGGCGCGTTTCCATTCATTACCAAGTTAATAGCACCTACGTCAGTCGCTATAGTATTCTCAGCCGATTGCTCATTGGCTGTCGTGAATCGGTGGGCGGAGTCACAGACTACACTATTTGAACCTGCATCTTCTCCTACCTCATCCTCATCTCGGGCAATATTATTCGCAAGTAAATATTTTAATAACGCATTTTGATTTTCGGTAATTAACTCCATCGTGATATTAAAAGTACTCAAAATAGCTAGTTCCCTCAATTCCCTAGCATTATAATTTTGTACATCATTAGCATGATTTATTTTATATACAAACGCCCGTGAACACGTACAGATACGCACATGCTTTCCCGCTAAAATTGCCCCATATTTCTTGAATAATTTCGTTAACCCCAATAAAAGCTTATTTACTGGCAAATATCTTTTTTCTGTGGTATTAAAAGACCCACTATAAAAAGCAAAAGGAGTCCCATTCTCATCGTCCGACATAATTACCGTATTAAAAGCTTTATTATTGGCATAAATGTACACTTTGAGAGGCGCATCGACTGCTGGGAACCTGAGCCGAGAGGCGTGACGAATCGCTTGTTTTATATCTACAAAAGACTTCTCAGCCTCGGGAGACCACGTGATTTTTTTTATTAGAGCTATTTTTTCCCTTTAAATAACTATACAAAGGCAACGTTAGATTTGTAAAACACGGTATATTTTGGCGGTAAAATGAAATTCTGCCAACAAACGAACGCACTTCTTTTATGGTTACCGGCCGAGGAACATTAATTATTTCCTTAACTTTTTCAGATAATGGCGCAAGCCCTTCTTCCGTCAAGTCAAAACCCAAATAACTTAATCTTTTTACCCCAAATTCGCATTTTTTTTTTATTTAAACAAATTTTAAAATAATTTAATCTCTCAAATACTTGTTTAAGTACCAACACGTGGTCTGATAAATCTTTGGTCCCTATCAAAATATCGTCTAAATACACGTGTACACCGGGAATGCCTTGAAGTAATATAGTTAAAAATCTCATAAAACAGGAACTCGAATTTTTAAATCCCATCGGTAATTGTCTAAAAGAAAAATTTCCGATCATTGTACTAATAGTAAAATAATGTTGATCGGCTTCTGCTAAAGGCAGTAAATAGTACGCGTTCGTGACGTCAAGCTTACTTAATACCTTTGTCCCATGAAGCCCACTAAATATATCATTTATATTCGGCATAGCAAATACATCATTTTTCGCCACAGAATTAAGTTTTCTAAAATCACACACGATTCGTACCCCTCCCCCACTTTTTTCCAACGCGCTGATGGGGAAACTCCATTGCGATGGTGCCCTCTTTAAAACTTTCGCTTTTACTAAATTTAATAGCTCCCTCTTTGTTTGTTCGAATAATTTATGAGGAATACGACGAGGTTTCATTTTTATTGGAACTCCGCTTATATTAGTTTTATAAGGAAAAAGTGAAGCTAATTCCTTCAAGATAGCAGTTGGAATGCTCGTCTCCTCTCCCCCACGTAAAGCACAAGTATCCCCCCCCCCATTTCTATTCTTAAGTTTCGACTCAGCGTTCCCCCCTCCCCCAAATTCTCTGAACAAATCATCCCAAGCTTTAAGCTGCTCTTCCC
>JABUQX010000137.1:22500-41938 GCA_015478945.1 Trachelipus rathkii
ATAACAAAGAAATAAATAAAAAATAGTAAATGCTTAAATAATGATTCATTATCTTTGATTGTTGTTTTCTTTGCGACCCACTGCCCTTACCTAGCAATGTCCCTACCAACGGGTAGGAGTTTGAAGATCTATCTCCCAAATTCCTCACTCCGTCTGGTGGTGTCGCCTTCTCGGAACCGAAGATTTGCTTGCATGCACCGGTGAGAGGTGCTAACCCCCACAAAAAGTTGGTCAATCGACCGCGGAAAAAAATAAATGAAAATAAATATATTATATATATATTAAAGAAATATATATATATACATACTCCTTATATAATTATGTGGCCACAAATTGTATAAAAAAATATTTATCCTCGCTCCCTCCAGCAGGAGGAAGATGGAGAAAGGATTCGTAGTAGGAGAAGTAGGAGTCGGAGTCGGAGTCGGAGTCGGAGTCGGAGTTGGAGTCAACACCGGAGCAGGTGTGGATGAGGTGATGAGTTAGTAAACATTGGCATAATAATACAATATAGGTATCAAGGTATATAATTATGACCGTAGAACGTGATTATGAGGGTTTCAAAACCCTTAAGGGTGTTTGAGGACCCCTCAGGAGGGGGCCCCAATTGAATAAAAAGGAAAAATGCATGGAATGTATAAGAGAAGAAGATGGGAAAGGAAGGAGGAGGAAGTAGTTAGGAAAAGTCGGAGAAGGAGTCAGAGTTGGTGCCGGCTCCTGTGCTGGAGCTGGTGCGATGCCGAGTTAGTAAACATTGGCTTAATAATACAATATTGGTATTAATGTATATGTTTATGGTGATCATCATATGTCGTACAATATATATATAAATCTGAGCACAAAGGGATTATTAATTATAACGTCTCTCTATTTCTCAACCTATCTTAACCTGACCAAACTCAACGCAGCCTTATTGTTCACGACAGATTCTGTTCTAACATGTACAGGTCGTCATTTCTATTGCATCTCACATAGAGAACCCGTTTTCTAAAGGTTGAAGGCTGACATTTATATTTTCAAATCTCAAGTTTCTTTTTATAAATGTCAACTAATATATTTCTTTTCTAATCTGAAACATGTATATTTTATTTGCTGTTTTTATTATTTTTTAAGTTTTTACGTACTTTAAAAATTATTTATTTATTTTCAAATTTTTACTTTGTAAGTTTCATTTTATTTTAATATTTATTTTCTTTTAATTTTATTTATTTTAAATTTTTCTATATTTCTGATTTTATTTATTTTATATTTTTATTTATTTTACAACTTTTATTTATTTCATGAAATATATTAAAAACATTTTGTTTTTACTGAATCTTTTATTCTTTTTATGTTTATAACGTAAAAAGTATTAATTTATTGCCCCTAAAGCAGTAAAGCGGTAAAGCAGTAACGAAAACCACCCACCCCTGCCCTCCCACCCTTTCATATTCTATTGATCTATTGCTGCAAGTCATATTTGAAACTACATTATTGACCCTAAAGCAGTAAAGCAGTAACGCATACTGACACCCCACCCCTTCCACCCACCCATGATCTATTGGTCTATTGCTTCAAGGCATATTTGATTCTTCATTTTGTATAAACATAAAAAAATATGTTTTGAATAAAATAATATTACACAAAAAAAAACATTTTTATTTTAAAGCATTTTTAACATATATAATCGTTAACATATAAATTTTTAACATCAAATATATTTACAAGTTTATTAAAAGAAACATTCTTTAAAAAACATATGATGAAATAAATACAGTATACACCACAATTAGAACTGATAGTTTGTACAGGAAAACATAAGGTCTTAACTTATAGAACAATATTATTTAAAAAAGATGCTACATAATAATTACTAAACATAAAATCTAAATCTAAAGAGTCAAGGAAATATACAACATTATTTTATTCTTATGCACGGTTATCCAATGACTATTATTCGTAATATTCCGAGGAGAGGTGTTGAAGATAAGTCCACCATCTGTTTCCAGTTTTACAGAGCAGAGTTTGTTACAAATGAACACGCCTAAAAATCTTCTCTCGTTTCTAAATATTGAATATTTCTTTTTCATTCGTCTTTAATAATTCAAGATTATATTTCGCACTCTATCAATCTCGATGATTTGAAGATGTTCCATATACATCAAGACTGAGATTTGGGATTTCAAACTTTCTCCAAATTTGAAACTCAGTCCTAATGTTCCTTTTCTTAGGATATTGAGATGATAAGAATTACAAGCTGAAAGATCAGCAGTGAGATCGTACGCTTATAAATTACTATTTTCAGCGTATGCCTCGAGATCGAGACATGTCCAGTTATCGTTGCATGACACAGGATTGGCAATTAAATCGTTAAACGGTCGAGAACATAGAGAATGTGATCCCTCATACATCATCACATAATCACGATCGTACGGCTGATACCTCTAAAACCGAAATGGGTAAATTTAAATGCGGACTTTCCACAATTTCCAGAATAAGTTTCATATTCTACAATTCCGATTATTGCTTTCTGAGGTAAGCTATCATTGACAATATTAGGTATATCAATACTTGATAATCCTTGAGTAAAGTTAAAAATTTTAGTCTCAATTCTCTTGATTAGATATTTTGCAGTAGTGGTCAAAAGAGATTTCTCGATCTCCATATGTTTACTGGGAGATAATTTCATTTTACGTACATAAAGATACGCATCCAATAACTTGAACATAGGTTTTGGGGATGAAGACGTCGCTATAAACGTGCTTTGAACATTAAGCGCAAACTGAGGCGTAGATCTAGTTAACCTAATACGGGTGTCCACAGATGGTGGAATGAGTCTTTGCCGCGAGAATATATCACCGTTTACACGTCCATAATATTCATACGTGTTATTTTAGATTTAATAGCTTTGTTCATATGTTTTTCTACATCTTTGAAGCTGTAATATCCACATGATTGCAGATGGGACTGTTTAGCATCATCTGAATAATTTAATAAATGCTCGATATAACTTCTGTAAGGGTAGCTGGCCGCTGATGCTCCTAGAGTTGTTTCATTCAAGAACACTTCAAGTTGATTAAAGCATGTATACAGGAAACTTGTCTCTGTATAAACTACCTGATCGGTTCCCTTGAGATCCGTACCGTCTCCATTTACCAACTTAGCCTTCAAATATTAAAATACATTCGGTGGGTCAAGATACTGTTCTGAAGTACCAGGGATATTGAATTCTAGAGGTACATCTGTATTTGTGATAGCGTGAATTGGGTTAATGCTGAAGAAATTAGATTCACTTAAACTGATCTGTGTAGGATTCAAGGAAAAAAGATCCAATTCACTCTTGCAGTAGTCTAGACTAGAGCTATGGAGTAAATGCATCTTGCTGATACAGCAGCTAGATGTATAATGAGTAGAGATATGTTTAAGCCTTTCTTATATTCGAAATAGTTGCAAGATATTATTCATGTAAAAGTTACCACTTAGCATTTGTAATTAAATGTCAAATCCATCAAAACGTTTTTTTCTTTAGCTGCCTTTTCATATTGCTCTTTACATGTTTTTTATTACGACCTACACCTTGACCAGTCATCTTTCGCCGTATTTTTAGTTAAACATCATCTAATATTTCATCTGAAACATCGGCTAAATGGCGTTTTACAGCATTACGAGGGTCGATACCTCCCACAATATCCTGGATCGTTTCTATCCCTGTCCTGGCAGTTGTTTTAGCGATGTATTTACCTCCTGATTTAAACAATGGTATAGCTTGGCGAACAATGAAGTAAAAAATCCACCTACCCCGTACCCTCTCTGCATTCTTGACCCCTTGAAGACTCTTTCTCTTTACATTATTATTATTATTATTATTATTATTATTATTATTATTATTATTATTATTATTATTATTATTATTATTATTATTATTATTATTATTATTATTATTATTATTATTATTATTATTATTATTATTATTATTATTATTTGTATTATGTGTGTGTGTGTGTGTGTGTGTGTGTGTGTGTGTGTGTGTGTGTGTGTGTGATTATTATTATTATTATTATTATTATTATTATTATTATTATTATTATTATTATTATTATTATTATTATTATTATTATTATTTACCGTAGATTCTTTCTTATGTGTACTTTACACACTGCTGTCCCAACTGTGAATGGGTATGGATTGCCTTCGACATCTCTTATATAAATGCGGATTGAACTCAGATCAGTCTTACTCACCGGTAAATAGTGTACATTACGAAATGTTATAACTTTACAATCTTTAGGAGAATGTACTACTCTTAACAAGGATGTTTTGGTTTTCCCGACATAATGATGGTCTATAATATCTGTATAAACATAGGCCATCCCAGGGTCTTGTAACAGATCATCCGGATCACATACGAAATGTAATGAATTAGCACAGGTTGATTTTGATGATGCAATATATTCCTCAATAGTTGACATGTAATGAACTAGAAGGTGTATAAAAGCTTTTCCATCATGCCCATGACTTACCACATCTTCTGAAGGATTATCTGTAAGACGAATACACTTACGCCACCAAACATAGGGTTGAAAATAACCACATCTTCTGAAGGATTATCTGTAAGACGAATACACTTACGCCACCAAACATAGGGTTGAAAATAAAATGTGTTTAAATCGTGTAAATTTACGATACGCCAAGATTTTAAAGATACTAGTTCCAATACCTCCCCCTTTGGTTTATTAGTACGAAATATCAGATCTTGACATATTCGACTTGTTATGAATTTGTTATTAAAGTATCTAAGTATGTCCAAGAGAGACTTGTAAAACCCTCACTTTATAGTAAACCTTTCCACATAAATACTCGAGACCTTTGGGTTTCTTTATATGTAAACTCTCTGTGTTAGGTAATTTCAAGGTGTTTTTAACAAAATCAATACTTCTGTAAATCATGAAAGCCGCTACATTATCGGATACATTCGCTATGTTAGCGTCAATAATTATTTCACTTAAACAAACTTCAAACATTTCTCGTTCAAAATTTATAGGGTTCAATTTTCTGTATTAAAGTCAGATATTTTATTTTCGGGATGCAGGTCCATAGAAGCCGATGAAGGCAGCGTCAAATAGAGATGGTCTTCACTAGTCATGATTATTGTTTCTCAATTTCCCAGGCTTTTTTATATGAATTAGACTTGTAGGGTACCTTTTTAAGCTACCGGAGCTTCTTTTGTATATGCACTTTACACACTGCAGTTCAATCAGTGAATGGATAAGGGTTACCATCGATATCTCATATACATCCGAATGGATCTAAATTGTACAGTGACTCAATGGTAAATAGTTCACATTAGGAAAAAATTATAACTGTTATCTTTAGGAAAATGTACAATAATGTAACATCCATAAGACTTCATTGGCTCTCCTGATTGCCTGAACTATCTATTCTTTTCGCTCTCTTTTCCTTTCTTTCCTTTATTTTATTAATTTCTTTTATATTTATTTATTTATTTATTTATTCTCTTATATTTCTAATGTTTTGATATCACAAACGTAATTTCAAAACTTTCTTACATTTTTCACAAATCTTTTTCATATATATTTTATATTTAACTATTAATATTTTTATTTAGTTGATTAATTTGTATATTGTTAACTTTTTTGATTCATTTTATAAAAGGTACTGAAGATGTATTGATGTAACAATACGAAACGTTTACAATAGAATGAGTTTTAATTAATATTTTCCTTGCTTTTAGTTTTTTTTTTAATTACAGATATATATATATATATATATATATATATATATATATATATATATATATATATATATATATATATATATATATATATATATATATATAATATATATATATATATATATATATATATATATATATATATATATATATATATATATATATATATATATATTAGTGTTTGCAGCTCCGTATTTTTTCGCACCGCACCGCTCCGCACCGGAAGGTCGTGCACCAGCACCGCACCGCACCACCCGTCATCCTCTCGCACCGCACCGCACCGCACCATCTCTTTTGGCATGCGCACCGCACCGCACCGCACCGTGAACCACAGCGCACCGCACACCGCGCAAAATTTTCACTTACACACCGCACCGCACCGCACCGATATATATATATATATATATATATATATATACCTATATATATATATATATATATATATATATATATATATATATATATATATATATATATATATATATATATATATATATATATATATATATATATATATATATATATATATATATATATATATATATATATATATATATAGCCAGTGTTGAACACGGTACATGAAAATTGGTTATGGCCCCACCCGAAATTTTCTAGACACTAAAAAATTTTAAGTATCGTATCTGTTAATAATATAAAGTGCAGATGTTAAATTAATTTTATATTCGTCGCTGTCAGGAACAAATCTCGTAAGTCCTTTAGTTAAAAAACTAAACTTGAAGCCATCAGAGAAAAATGCAACATTGAATTTCAGCAGATTTTGAAGAATGTGTAAGCGTATCAGAGCTGGAGTATTGAAATTGCTGTTCCAAGAATTAACAAGTTCTAAAAATACAGACCCAACATCCCTACTTCCGACCCCACAGACTTATCATTGCACATCCATTTTTATACCATTTATGGATGATTTAATATCAGCATTGAGGAGAGGTTTTTAAATCATAAAGAAATTGTTTCTTCCTTTTTAATTTGTCATACCGAACAGGTGTAATGTGCCATATGAAAAGATAAAAGATGTAACATTTTACAAGGAAGACCTCGAAAGTCTAATAGAAGATTTAGTAAAAGCGGAATCGGATTTATGGAAGTTGAAATGGCATCAAATCACAGATCGTCCAAAAACAGCAATAGACGAACTAGTTTCTTGTTCGCAGTCACAATTTCCAAATGTTACATCTTGTTGCAAATACTAATTTTACCCGTGTCTACTGCTTCAGTAGAAAGAAGCTTTCAACATTAAGACTTCTGAAAGCTACTTGAGAAATACTTTTGGAGATGAAAGAGTTACTGGACTTGCCCTCCTCTACATACATCAAAATATTGACACAAAAACTGAAGAAGTTATCTCGGATTTTGCTCACTCTCATGCCCGGCGATTAAAGTTAACAATTTAGGTAAGATGATTTTAGTAATTTATATAAATGACTCAGATTTTTTTAAAAAAAGAATAGATTATTTTTTCCCTATATATATATATATATATATATATATATATATATATATATATATATATATATATATATATATATATATATATATATATATATATATATATATATATATATATATAAATATATATATATTTAACTATATATATATATATATAAAAGAAACGATTTTTTGTCTGGCCCCCCCCGAAAGTGGATACGCCTGTATATATATATATATATATATATATATATATATATATATATATATATATATATATATATATATATATATATATATATATATATATATATACGCACATATATATATATATACTTTATATATATATATATATGAAGTAACGCTCCTGAAGCCATGCACCATTGGGGATATATGGAGTGTTAGAGTACATCCCATGGCACCCCAGTATCATTATTTCTTCCCTTTGTGTGCTCCATGTCCACATTCTTCTTACACTGGCGTAAGTTCTCCCTTATCAGACACTATAAAAATACAATAACGGACAACATTTCAGTTAAAAGAAAGAAAATAAAAAATGGTATAAAATAGCAACCACGCGATTAGTTTCGGAGAAGACTATAGGGTCGCTTTCAAAAATAACCCCTTTTCCACCTACCCTCATCAACATTTAAAAGGTCATTGTTGGCCTCGGTAGATGGAGTTAGGAGGTGCAAATCACGGAATTGCCCAAACTGTTTGATGTGGTCTCTTTCTTTATAAAATTTCTGCAACCTTCTCGGTTTTAAATCTAATTTTCATTTTGTTGAACACCACCTCTCCTCCTCTAAACCTCATCTTTTATTGATAACCGAAACTTAGGTTTTTGAGCGTTCTGAATTTAAGCTCTACTCTGTTGACTCCTACTATTTCTTTCCTCAATTTTCAGCCAAAGGCAGTTGTGCCAATGTGTGCAATGATGTTTGTTCCCGTGTCTTTGATTTGGTTTTCCGAATATTCTACCTAATGGCTCAAGCTAATCTGTCATAATAAATTAGAACATTCTCTCTCTCTTCACATTTCTCTGAAATCATCATTCTTGGTGATTTCAACTTTTACCACGGTCAATTGCTTTCCTTTAATTCTCAAGATAAAGTTGATGAACTTGCTACGACTTTTCTATCCATGATTATCTCGAGCAGTTGTGGCAGCTCCCAACTCGTATCTCTGATCGTCTTTGAGATGAACCCAACATTCTAGACCTTTTCCTAACCTCTAATTCTTATCCTTATTCTGTTAAATTTTTTCCTCCTCTAGGTTCCTCCGATGAGTCTCATATCTGTTTTCTGTTCTATCTCTTCAGGTCTTCCGCAGAAAACGTCTTTGGCACTTCGGTGCTGCTAACAGGTCGGACTTACAGTCATACTTCTTTGATTTCCCATGAAATGACTACAGCTTCCGTGGAAAGGGTTCCTCGGGGTGTGCAAAGCGCGATCTAATTCTCTTTAGCATGGAGGCGTGCACCCCATGATCTTTACCTTCAACTAAACCTAGGTAACCTTGGTTTAACTCTGCTTGTTCTCGTTCTATTAGCGGCAGGGACGCTGCCTTTTGGAAATACTGTCATCTTCAAATTTCAGAAACCCTTCCAACTTATATTTCATCCCAAAATCGTGCAAAATCTATTCTCCATGACACTAAAAAATTCTTTTCTCAGTAGAGAATGCAGTAATCTTACTGGCTCCTCTTCCTCAAGTCATTTCTGACATTTTTCAAAAAATGTTAACTCTTAACTTTGCGTCTTCCCCTTGCCCTTTTTTAGTATTTTTCCGTCGGCATAACTGCCCGTTTAACCTTCCACTAGCTGAACTCTTTGCTCAAACCTTGCTTCTAATTTCCACCTTACAGCGAACTCTTTCTATTCTTTCTTCTCCACATCCTTCCAACATATTATGCTAATGTTATAATTTCTTCAAAAGGTGTTATTTCTACCTTTTCATAGCTTAACACTAAGAAAGCTACGGTTCAGATGGTATTCCTCCTATAGTTCTCAAAACCTGCGCTTTTGCACCCTGCCTTGGTGAACTATTTCCTCTCTCTTTCTACTTTGACCTTTTTTTCTTGCTGGAAAGGTGCTCGGTACAAATGGGAACCAATCTCAACCCTCAACTATCGCCAAATCTCTCTAACTTCTGTTCTTTCTATAAACCTATCCTAGTAGGAAGATTTGAAAACATCTCAATTCTTCTAATCTTTTCTCTGCTCGCCAATGCGGCTTTCGTAAAAAGCGCTCTACTGGCGATCTTCTTTCTAGTCTTTCTGTTTCTTGGTCCTCTTTTCTTCAGTATTTTGGTGAATGCCACCGTTCATCCTTTAATCTATAAATAGTGGTGTTACTCATGGTTCTGTTTATTCCCAACTCCTTCTACTTTTCATAAACCTCTCTCTATTGCTTCATCATATATCACTCCTATGCCGATGATTTCACCCTTCATTACTCTCCTCATTTTGATAGACGTCCCAACAACAATTATCTCACGCTAGGAGGGCACCCTTGGATCAACAAGCATTGATTTTTCTCGAATTTCTTTGGGGCATTGGGAACAAAGGTTATTTTCAATTACTCAAAACCTCAGATCCTCCATCTTTCCTCCACATAATCTTTTACACAGCTATAACATAAAAGTTTTTATTGCACAACCGCAACCACGGTTGTTGAAAAATTTAAGAACCGCAAAAAATCCGTAACCGAGGATGTCGAATATTTTAGGAACGCAAAACCGCAACCACTTATAAAAAAAAAAAAAATTTAGTTTCTCTCCATCTCTAATATATATATATATATATATATATATATATATATATATATATATATATATATATATATATATATACATATATATATATATATATACACATATATATATATATCAATCAATACATATATATATATATATATATATATATATATATATATATATATATATTTTGCAGTTGTCACCATCATTCATGGGCAGAGCCCTATTCAGGGAGGGGTGTTGCACGCCAAAATTTTCATCCACTAACGCAAATGACGCAGATGAGCACAGTCGCAGGCTTTAAAAGTGAGAGATTAAATTCAACAGGAAACACAGAAGATGGAAGGTTCCACAAAACAGAGGTGGCGGGAAAGAAGGAAGCGCACGGCGGCGAACTGGCCTGGAATTACCAAAATCTACACAAAACTCGTGCGCAGATCACAGCACGCCTTGTGCTACGAGGGCGTCGTAAAGGTGGTACGCAGTGGTAAGTTCCTCGAGCACCTGCAGCTGGGGTACCTATAGAAAGAAAGAGGAGAAGAATTACAGACATCGCGCCGAAAAGATAGAGGGTCAGGAAAGTACAGAACAGTTTATAAGCCTTTTGGCCTTTGATTCGACCCTGTCCAAAAGCCGGGTGAAACCAGAGCCCCCCAAGATATGAGAACAGTACTCCATACAAGGGTGGATGAGACCCTTGTATAGCTGGAGTAACTGAGAAGAGGGAAAAAAGTCTCGCAGTCTAAACAGAACTCCCAGTTTCTTTGAGGCCGCCCTAGCAACCATTGTGATGTGAGGTTTCCAAGACATTTTTGTTTATGTTAAGGCCAAGAATGTTTATATTGTCAACAGGAGAGACGAGAGAGCCGTCGAAAGAGATAGGAAAGTTAGAAGGTGTTTTAGAAAGCGAGATTTTTAGAAATTGGGTTTTTAAAGAATTGAATTTCACAAGGTTAAGACGACACGACTCGGAAATTCTATCCAGATCAGCGAGAATAGAATCTGAAAGATTAAGACGAGAGGCAATTCTAGAAGTAAAAGAGGGAGCAGAATTGAAATGAGTTGAAGAATGAAGGGTCGAGTCATCGGCATATGAGTGGATAGAGTTAGATGTGCAGGTGAGAAGATCATTAATTAAAAGTAGGAATAAAGTAGGAGATAAGACTGAACCCTGAGGAACACCACTATTGACAGAAAAAGAAGAGAAGTCGCCCCAACCACAGACGATATTGAGCGACTTGAAAGAAAGTTAGACATAAATAAGTAAGCAAAGAGAAGCAGGAAACCCAAAGGAGGGGAGCTTAGAGAGCAGTGACGCGTGCCATACCCGGTCAAATGCTTTGGATATGTCAAGCGCCACCACGCAAGTCTCCCCGTAGTTCCTAGTCACTCGTTAATTTTGATAAATCGGAAGGAATATCGCTGAAGTAGACCTTGAACGCCGAAAGCCGTACTGGCGATCGGAAAGAAGAGAATGAGATTCCAGATGGTCTAAGAAATGAGAGTTGAGAAGGATTTCAAAGATCTTAGATAGAAAACAAGTGAGAGCTATAGGGCGATAGCTAGAAGGATCAGAGCGGCTTCATTTTTTCGGAATAGGTTGGACATGTGCGTGCTTCCAGCACTGAGGAAGGGCTAGTATTGAGACATAGAGAATATAGTTGAACGAGGGGTGGAGTCAGCACGTAAGCACATTACCTCGAAACTCAGGGAGGAATGCCATCCGGGCCACCTGCCTTCCTAACGTTCATAGATCTCAGGAGCCCATGTACCCGATCAAATGTAATCACAGGCAAGAGACATAGGACACCTGAAGGAGGAGGGAGGAGGAATGCCAGAGATCGTCAGGAGGTTGAGTTGGAGGAAAATAGGAGGCCGAAGAGATTGGACTTTTCAGTTCGAATAAGAGGAGGAAATCCAGATTTACAGAAGTTGTTAGAGATGTTTTTGGCAAGATGCCAGAAAGATTTGTCAGTAGGAGAACCAAGGAGGTTAGCGCACTTTCGTTTGGTGAAGGCCCTCTTTGCTCGTCGAAGAGTATCCCTGCAACGATTTTTAGCTGAATGAAAATTAGCGAAAGTGATAGGAGAACGAGAATTTTTCCACTCCTGATACGCTCTGTCTCTAGCCTGAATGGTAAGAGAACAAGCACTATCGAACCATGGATTATTTTGATTTGGGTAGAAGAAAGACAGGTACCTTCAGTACATAATCAACGATTACAGCTCTCACTTTAGTGGCAGAAGCCCAAGCGTCATCAGAGTTAAAGCAGCCATTCCAATTATAGTTAGCGTAGAAGCCAGAAAAAAACGCATAGGGCATAATGGAGGAGCTGTTGGAGAGAAAGTATTAAAATTAAGAGAGATAAGGTTGTGGTCAGATTTACCAATAGGAGCGAAGAGCGAAGGTGGTGTATTTATAGAGAGAAGGACTAGTGGTGAAACATAGGTCAAGTGTGTTCAAGAATTGGTTGGAAATGTGTGTGGGTTCTTTGATTAGTTGCTCCAGATCGTTGAGAATGCTGAATGATTCGGCCTCCTATATATATATATATATATATATATATATATATATATATATATATATATATATATATATATATTATATATATATATATATATATATATATATATATAATATATATATATATATATATGATGAAAGTTTCAAAAGAAAGATGTTTGGAAGTATATATGGAGGAAAAAGGAATACTAAAAAGTGCATACGTAAGAGGTAAAAAGAGGTAAATGAACAGTTTGGAAGGAGGATGAATGGGGACTTAGAAGGGAATAAGAAGCTCTTCTGGAAGGAAGCGCGAAAGGTTAAGAAGGAGAATAAAGGGAACCTGCTTAGAATACTGAATAGGGATGGTGCTTTTGCAACTGATGAAATGGATGTGAGGAGAGTGTGGAAAGAACACTTCGAGAATCTGTATAATATTAACATTAATGAAAAGGGGATAGTGAATGTGTGTGGGTTTGATGGTGCAAGAAGAAATAGGTATTTTTGGGGATGAGGTCATTAGCAAGGAGGAGTTCATGGGTAGAGTGAGAAAGTTGAAGAATGGTAAATCTGCAGGTATAGATGAAATTACTGGTGAAATGATCAAGAACGACGGAGGCGAGATGGTGATTGATTGAATTTGGAAGTTGTGTAATAAAGCGTTTATGGAGGGTATAGTTCCGAGGGATTGGAGGAGAGCAGTAATAGTACCCTTAGGTTAAGGAAGGTAAGGGGAACTGTAGGAATTATAGGGGAATTAGTTTATTGAGTGTTGTAGTGAAGATATATGCTGGTATTTTAGTCGAAAGAGTGCGTCGAGTGATTGAAAGACTGATTGGTGAAGAACAAGGTGGGTGCGTTTAGGAGTGGTAGAGAGCATGTGGATCAAATCTTTACATTGAAACAAATGACTGAGAAAATGAGAGAGAATAAAAATAAATTGTATTTAGGTTTTATGGATTTGCAACAGGCCTTTGATAGGATTAATAGGGAAGCTCTATGGTAGGTGTTAGTAATGTATGGTGTTGGTGGTAGGCTTCTGAATGGAATCAAAAGTATGTATGACGATAGTGAAGCGTGTGTTAGAATAAATGGTGTCAAAAGTGATTGGTTTAAAAATGATTGGGTGGGGGAAGGGTGTGTTATGTCCCCTTGGTTATTCAATTTGTATATGGATGGGGTTATGAAAGAATTAAAGATGGGGGTGGCAGGAAATGGTGTTAGAATGATGGAGAATGGAGGTGAGTGGAGGGTGTCCTACCTATTATATGCGGATGATTTGATTTTGTGAGGTGAATCGGAAGAGAGTTTAAGAGGATTGGTAGAGAGATTTGGCAGGGTGTGTAAAAAGAGGGGTTTGAAAGTAAACGTAGATAAGAGTAAGGTTATGGTTGCAAGTGAGGACAGTCCTCAGTGTGAAGTTATGTTGGATGGTGAGCAGCTGGAACAAGTGTCTGAGTTTAAATATTTAGGATATATGTTGGATGAAAAGGGAACGGATGATGCAGAGTGTAGTAGGAAAGTTGTGAAGGGCAGGAAGGTGGCTGGTGCAATTAAATCATTGGTGGACGTAAAAGGACTAAGTCTTGAGTGCGCTAGGGTCTTACATGAGGACATGTTGTTACCTGTGTTAATGAATAGTAGTGAGACTATATTCTGGAATAATAGGTATAGATCTAAAGTTCAACGTGTTCAGATGGACAACCTTAGGGGTGTGTTAGGTGTGAAAAGAATTGATAAAATGAGGAATGAACGTATTAGAATTATATGGTGTGAAGAAAGGGGTAAATGAAAGAATAAATGAAAGTACGTTGAGATGGTTTGGTCATATGGAAAGGATGAATAACAGTCGGTTGGTTAAGCGGATGTATAGTGGTGAGTGTGTTAGGAATCGACCGGCTGGGAGACCGAAGAAAAAGTGGATTGAGTCAGTGAACGAATGTCTGAAGGAGAGAGGTGTGAGTTTGGCAGAGGCAAGAATAACGGTGTATAATAGGAGTGAATGGAGGGGTTTTGTGAGGGGGTATGGTTGTGGCCCACCTGGGCCAGAGGATGAACCCTATACTTGACGATCCGTGAAGCTCTAGGGTGGATTTTCTGACTGCGACGAGTTCTCACTAATAGGTATAGACGGGGCGGTAAGGCTGGGCTTTCTTTTCGACTTGTCATATTCTTCTACTACTTTTCTTTTCCGATGCATGTCACGCACCTTACTACCCCCAGTCTTGGGGAGGAAGAAGGAGAAAATAATATATATATATATATATATATATATATATATATATATATATATATATATATATATATATATATATATATATATATATATATATATATATATATATATATATACTATATATATATATATATATATATATATATATATTCGCATTGACTTTCGCATCCATAAATGTTAAAATTAAATTATTTGCATTCACACTCGGAAACTCGGAATGCGATTAGAAAATGTTCTGGACGAACTTGTGGGAAAATTTAACAACTTCTGTGAGAGATTGATTAGAATGAGCTGACTAGTGCCGTCTCAAGGTAGTGCCAGTAATTTGAGTTGCAGTCGAAATCTAGCAATATTAATATTGATAGGCTCATACTTGTGAGTATTTTCGCTCGAAATCAACTGTTGAAGCAATTCCGCAATGGTATCTTTATCCAGTGTGCTTTGGGATTACTTCGATATTGTTTCCCATGACAACGCAAACCGTACACTTTGCAATTGTAATTATTCTTGGAAAGGAAGAATGACAAGGAAATTGTAGAAAGGAAAATGATAAAAAGAGTAAAGGAACCCCAATTCCAGCTTTAAGAACGAATCAGATTACTCTTGAAACTAATATAAAATACAAATATATGGAAAATGAAACGAAAAATCATAAAAGATAGATGTAGTAAATTTACAGAAATTATAGTAATGAATGATCTTCTATTTCGTCACGTTGAAACTCTTGGTTTTGTTCTGCTAGCGAAAGTATCGGTCTCTTTCAACACACTACTCAAAGGAAATACTACAGAGATATTATTTGAAAGAAAGTGTATGATAGAGTTAAAACTAAAGTTTCAGAATTAATAACCTCTATCAAATAATCATCCAAGTTAGCTTTCTCCACCGACGAATGTTCAGATACTCAATCAACAGTTTCTTTGTCTTCTCCGAGTAGTCATGCAGTTAACAATTATTTCAGAAGCCAAATTTTGTGTCGTGCAGGTGAATATCTCAGGGTCGTATTTAATGGAATGTTGCCAAAATGGAATCTATCCCCAGATGATGTTCACTGTGTCATGAGAGATGCTGGAGCCAATATAAAGAAAATTCTGTTTCTTTCTTGAGTGAACAACACAAACTCCGTCAGTCATCAACATTAGAAATGTTGTAACATCTCAAACAAGAGTCAGCGAAGTTCTCTCAAAATATAGGTCAATTGCGGCACACTTTAATAATTCGACCATGGCTCAGTAAGAACTAAATAAAATACAGGCCAGAATTAAAGTTCGCTAACTTTCAGTAATACATGACGTTGCTCTGAAATTATGTTAAGGTTGCAAGAACTTAATGAATCTCTAAGCCAGTACGGCCGCTCTGATAATAAAATAAGTCTTCCCATTTCATGACAATTCTCTCCTAACCAATTGTATCTTTGTACTCCAGTCATTTAAAGATATCATTATGATAATCAGCAAACACTTGTTTGTCATCCTCTCGTAATAACTCCGAAGAGTATTAATATCCTCAGACAAAGACAGTCAATGAATAGAAATGATGAGAGAGACGATATTGAGCACTTCCTCTCCTCTAAATTCATGGTTCGGTTACATTTGTTATTGCACCATTAATGATGGGACAGTGAACATCGTAAATGGAAAACTATTAGTTTACCTATCACTCGTTAATTTTGATAAACCTCGGAACAGGAATATCAGACGTGCTAAGCGTGTTTGTACTAAACTTAAATGATCCTACATCGTTAATTTTTCTTGTTCCAAAAAATAACTTTGGTAAACCTTCTTTCCTACTCTTATTCGCTTTGATGAATCTATAGCCAATACACCTACTGAAGGGGCATATACAGTATATATATATATATATATATATATATATAATATATATATATATATATAAATGTAAAGAAGCTATTTATAAATCTAGTCACAGATATTTCTTCTTATATATATATATACATACCTTTCTATATATACCCTCTTCTTCTTACTCTTATTCTTTTTTTATATATATATATATATAAATATATATATATATATATATATATATATATATATATATATATATATATATATATATATATATATATATATCAATTCAAATTTTCTTTTTAATTTTTTATTTTTAGAAAATTGTTCGGAAGCTGGTGCGGTGCGGTGCGATCAAAAGGCCCGCACCACGCACCGCACCGCACCGCACCACCAATTTTTCTCGTGCTCCGCACCGCACCGCACTTTTATTTTTTCTTCCGCACCGCATCGCACCGCACCAGGTCGCTGAAATTTTGATGCGCACCGCACCGCACCACACCAAATGAGCGCACCACGCACCGCACCACGCACCGCACCGCACCGCACCGCACCGCACCCGGTGCGTCGGCCAACCCTAATATATATATATAATAGCAAGAATGACCAAGACATATTTAAAAATTTTAAAAGAAATATTTATTACCGACTAGTTTCGGGTAAGGCAACAGCTTCCCATTTTCAAGGTTGATAATACAATGATAAGAATTATACAAAACAAATAATATAAACTAAAATAAATAATATTAAACTTATTGATAAAGAATGATTAAAGTATAGAATGGTGAAAAAGTTCACGAATGAGACAAAATTTCACTTCAGTAGTATTAAGCTATTAATATTTAAATTTTCATTTAATTTTGGTTTAAGATGCCAAATATATAAGGATTCCAACAAAAGAAGGTCAGGTTTCTCAGCTTGGGCTAATATACTAAAATTGGTATCATGTATATGATGGTTTTCTTCCGAAAAGGGAGGATGGTGAAGATGATCTAGGGTTCTAAATGATATACCCTTATGTTCTGCAATACGTGTGGAAAGGTTTCTAATAGTCTTTCCTATGTAGGTGGCATCACAGTCACCACATTTATATTGATAAATTATTGAAGAACACAAAGGAATAGGAAGTTTATCTTTGAATCTAAAATAACTTCCAATTTTCATTTCACTAGAGAATATTAATTTAAATTTTAACTGAGGAAAGTTTCTTTTTAAAAGTGAATCAATTTTACGTCGAATTTCATAACTCATTCTTCCCATGAAAGGTAACTTTATATACAGGATATCCTTGGGAACAATCATCCGAGTAAGTGGTTTATTTGTAAATTTTGAAGAAAGTAGTTTACGGAATGTTTTATCAATCAAAAATTCTGGGAACCCATTCTTCATAAATAACGATTTCAGGAATTCTAGTTCATTTGAAAAATTGACATAAGAGGATGAAATCTTGTATCCCCTATCAAAAAGTGTCTTGATTAAGTTAATTTTAAAAATATGGGGAATGAAAGAATTAAATTTAGTTGTCAATCCAGTAAAAGTAGGTTTCCTGAAAACGCTAGTGTGGAATTTGTTGTCGTCCTTATATACTTTGATATCAAGAAAAGCCAGACAATTATCCTTCTCAACATCAACCGTGAATTTGATATTCGGATGTTTGGAGTTGATGTATTGTAAAAATTTGTCAATATGATCATTAGACTTAAAAAGAAGAAAAGAGTCATCAACATATCTTCGATAAAGTATAGGTTTAAATTCATTAGGGCATTCATTAAGCCAAATTTCTTCATAAAAACACATAAAGATGTTGCTAAGAGTTGGTCCTAAAGGACTACCCATAGCAACACCATCAATTTGTTTATAAAAACCTCCATTGAATAAGAATATTATATCCTTCGTTGATATGTAGAGTAACTCTCTAAAACTTTGCAAATCAAGGCCATGAACTGTTGACGAATTCTTAAACAAAGAATTTAAAATGATTTCTAAAGTCTCTTCTAATGGCACATTAGTAAATAAGCTTTGGACATCAAAGCTTGCCATATGATATAAATTTGCATTAGGAAAATTTATTATTTCGTTGACGAAAGAAAAAGTATCTTTAATAGTGTAAAGATTTCTCGTTAAATTTTCTAAGATAGGGACGAAAAATTTTGATAGTTTATAATTAATAGTGCCAATAGCAGATAAAATAGGTCGAACCGGGCAGTCAGGTTTATGCACTTTTGGCAGTCCATATAAGATTCCAGGCTTGGCACCGGAGGAATAAAGAGAGGAATATGTAGAATCATCAATTTTGTTTGAAGCTTTTAGTTTTCTGAGTAATCTATTCAATTTATCCTCAGTGGAATGTATGATTTTATGACAGTCTCCAGTTATGACTTCAAATTTAGTTGAGTCTGAAAGAATATTTAATACTTTTTCAATGTAGTCTCTTTTGTCCAGAAGTACAATACCAGCTCCTTTGTCAGGTTTAGTAATTATAATATCATTATTGTTTGAAAGTTCCTTTAAGTTTTGGATATCACTCCTAGAAAATACATGAATAAGATTCTTGGGATTAAATTTGCGAAATGAAGTGAACGCTAAATTTCTAATATCGTTGAATACCGACTTTTGTTTACTTTCAGAAAATTTATACAAAGGAGAAACGTTCAATTTTCGTAGTAGTTTTTCAAAAGGAAGAAAAAAATTTGCAAATATTTAATTTCCGAGGAATAAGTTCAAAATTTAAGCCTTTAGCAAGAGTGTTCATTGTACTTTCATTAAGCCTAAAGGAGCTATGATTAAAATATATATATATATATATATATATATATATATATATATATATATATATATATATATATATATATATATATATATATATATATCACTAACATATTACTAACTATATATATATATATATATATATATATATATATATATATATATGTATAATAATATATATATATATATATATATA
>JABUQX010000138.1:0-2500 GCA_015478945.1 Trachelipus rathkii
CGAAAAGTAAAATTTTACCTAAATATATATATATAATAATATATATATATATATATATTATATATATATATATTATATTTAATAATATATTATATAATATATTATATATATTATATATATATATATTATATATATATATATATATTAGTGATGGACATGACATCCGCACCTAAATTGACATCCGCAGACATCCGCATTAAAATTGACATCCGCATCCGCATTCTCACTTAACGGCACATCCATCCGCATCCGCATCCTTTTTTGAAAAAATGAGGATGTTGAGGGAAGAGTTTTTCTACATTTGATTAAATTCATATAAAATAAATATTTGTCAATCTTTATCATGGGAGTTTATTGGGGATAATTGTAATTTTGAATTTGTATTTCTTGTATATATATTTTATTATAAATTTATATTTAATTTATTTTTTTTATATATATATTATATATATTATATATATATATATATATATTATATATATATAATATATAAATAATTTAGTGGTATTTTAATTTATATATTTATTTTATATTTTAATATTAAATAATTATATATTTATTATTTATATATATATAATTTAGATTATATTTAAATTTAATTATTTTATATATATTTTGTTTATAAATATATTTAAAAATTTAAATTTAATTTGGGTATATATATATCTTTTATATTATTCTTCCCAATTATTATTTATTATAATATTCTATATATTATTTATATTTATTTTGTTATATATATATATTATATATATATAAATAATAAATTGCGATTATGCAATATATAACACCTATATATATATATATATCTTCTCACTTCTCACCAGACTCCTGTAAGCGTGAACGCTTGTCAGATGTTCTGGACGAAACCCCTCCACCGCGTTCGGTCCTCATAAATTCCTGACTCTTCCAGCTCCTCCATCCCACGTCCTCTTCTCTCAATGGCCGTCCTCACGTTATCACTCCATCTGATTCTTGGTTGACCTACACTGCGTCTTCCATCTGGCCTCCATCTGTAGTACCTCTTCGGGTATCTATCCTCATTCATCCTCATCATATGTCCGTACCATCGTAGCTGTCCCTTTTCAATAAAACTCAGTATACTCTCCACCCCCAGCTCCTCTCTTATATCATATTTCTCTTTCTCATTTCTATCCCTCCTCGTAATCCCTCTATGGATCTCAAACACCCTCATTTCACACGCTTGTATCTTACTCTTAGTTTTTGTGGTTAAAGCCCACGCTTCGCAACCATACGTTAGTATAGGTCGTAGTATACACACGTATATTACTACTTTCACCTTTCGAGGGACATTTCTGTCTCGAATTAACGGATATAGCAATCTTAATGTATTATTAAACTTTTCTATTCTACTATTCAATTCTATGTTAATAATATTTCCTGTCCCGAAACAAACTCCAAGGTATAAACTGATCAACCTGCTTCAATTCCTGATCCCTCACTCTAATATTCATTTCCTCCTCCTCTTTACTTATCAACATCACCTCAGTCTTCTCCTCATTTATCTCAATTCTCTCTCCCTCACTCCTATTCCACACACTGCAAGGAATCCTCTGGCAGAGCTCTTCTGCTTGCCACCAACGCAAGGTCATTTGTGTATCAAAAGACAGTTCCCTCCACTCGTCTCTGAACCATTTTTCCACAATAATCCATGAACAGGATAAACAAAATCGGAGAGAGAACACTACCCTGTTTCACTCCCGTATCAACCTCAAACCAATCTCCATCGTCCATCTGGGTCTTCACTTTGCATAAACTATTCGTATAAGTGCTCTTTATTGCTTTTCTTAGTTTTTCCGGTATTCCATACTCTCTCGTTCTAAGTATATTCCACAGGACCCCTCTCAGTATACGATCAAAAGCCTTCTCCAGGTCTACAAATGCCAAATATATTTTTCTGTTAAATTCCCAACCCTTTTCGCATACCATCTTTAAAGCAAATATCAAATCAATCAGTAGTTGATCTATTTGGCCTAAAGCCATGTTGCCACTCATCCATTTTATCTTCTACCCTCTCTCTCAATCTTTTTTCTAATATTCGTTCATATACCTTTGCGATATGTGGTGTCAAAGCAATTCCTCTGTAATTTCTACAGTCTGCCTTATCCTTTTTTTTAAAAAATTGGGCATATTACTGATCTGTTCCATTCTTTAGGTGTCCTTTCTTCTCGCCAGCACTTATTCATTAATTCTTTCATCCATACAGTTCCTTCTCCTCCCACATTCTTCAAGATTTCCGCAGGTATCATATCTTCACCCGGTGCTTTCCCGTTTTTCATCTTCCTCAAGGCATTGTCATTTCTTTTCGTCGTGATCTGCACTCGTTCTCTCACCACCTCCCCATGTTATCACTTCATGCATACCTCCTCCTCACATCTTTGGCTATATCAGCAAATAAACAACATAATTCTTTTTCATCTTTCCCCAATCTCTTCGGGTCCGTTAAACAACGTTTCATTTCATTCTTTATTTGCATTAT
>JABUQX010000138.1:10000-15000 GCA_015478945.1 Trachelipus rathkii
TTTGGTGAGCATTTTTTATGATTTTGCGCTGTTTGACAAAAACGAAACGAGCATTTCTTACGCTTCGTAAGAACAAATGCGAAAACGAAAACGGCTTAAAGTCGTATTTAAAGCTGTTTTCGTTTTTGACGGATGTTTCATTCAATAAAATTAGCTTTAAATCTAATTTCTTCCAAATCGATAAACTCCATCACAATAGTTGATCAGTTATTTGTAATATAAACCATTTGTGATTTTTTATTCCTGTTTATTCCAAAACCACGTGCTCCATCACAACAGCTGACTCCGATTGTTTGTAAACAAAAGTGACTTTTATGAGCAATTGCGTTCGTTTATGCACGAAATTCGTGCTAAAACTGGGTGAGCATTTCTTTTCGAGCCTAAGCAAAAATGACAAAAACGATAACGGTCTAATTTTTAATATTTTCATATTTCGTATCTTTCTCGTTCCCATTCTTAGACCGTTATCGTTTTTGTCATTTGTGCTTACGCTCGATAAGAAATGCTCACCCAGTTTTAGCACGAATTTCGTGCATAAACGAACGTTTGTTTACAAACATTTTGAATCAGCTGTTGTAATGGACCACGTGGTTTTGGAATAAACAGAAATAAAAAAATAACAAATGGTTTATATTACAAATAATTGATCAACTATTGTGATGGAGTTTATCGATTTGGAAGGAATTAGATTTAAAGCTAATTTTATTGAATGAAACATTCATCAAACCAAACGGACCTACCACGCCGCCATCTTGTTTGTTTACATTTTTTCGTAAGAACGTGCTTAAATTCGGCAAGCACGGGAAATAGCAACCTTACAGAATTAAGGAAATTCCTTACGTTTGGTGAGCATTTTTCTCGATTTTGCGCTAAGTTTGACATAAACGAACGCAAACTCGAGCATTTCTTACGTTTCGTAAGCACAAATGAAAAAACGAAAAGGCTTTAATTTATTGTTAGCAACATATACTAGTAACTTATGAAAAAAAAGTTTAAAAAAAAAACATTTATTTATCTGCACTATGAAACATAAGGTCCTATATATATCTATATATATATATATATATATATAATATATATATATATATATATATATATATATATATATATATATATATTATATATATATATATATATATATATATATATATTATATATATATATATATATTAATTATAATATTCTCTCATAATAATGTTTTCTTACCCTCATATTGTATCTTACAAACTGCTAGTGCTACACTAAAAAGGAATACATTTTTAGATTCTGCGTAAAATTTTACTTATGAAAATTATTAAATAAGTATGATTAATTGAAATAAATGAATTAATAAATAAACAATTAATTATGTTTGTTCTTAATTGAAAAATTCTATCGAACATCTGGCATCTTTATCACAGTTCATTGTAACGGGGTCTGAAATCGCTAAATCTCTCTCACGTGCACAAGTATGAATTAAATACTTATATATATATATATATATATATATATATATATATATATATATAATATACGGGTATTATTATACTATATATATTATATATATATAATTATATACGGCCACAGCTAGGAGGGCTCGAGCCGCGGGAACATAGGCGGGACGTTTTCCTCCCGTTGCGGGAGGGACGGAGGAACCCCGCGGACACCCACAATATATATATATATATATATATTTAATATTATAAATATATATATAATAGAATTTATAGGGTCTTTATGAATGTTCCAGATTTATCATTTTTAGAGATTTAATATAATATATTTTAATTTAATTTATCTACATAGGAACTATGTTTTATATACGGATTAAGACATTGCGGGGCCCTGGGCCATTTGAAAATGCTGGGCCCTTTTCCATAAATAATGTAAATAAAGATTAAATTTAATTTTGAAAGACAAATAATTTTCCATAAATAATGAAAATAAAAGTAAATTTAATTTTAAAAGACATATATTATCAAAACGTCACAATATTGCGTATCATACAAATCATCAAAATATGTATGTGCTACTAGACATATTAGCTCATATATCATCAAAGTAGATTTGAATCCTATACATTGCACTATTATATATATATATTATTATATATAACTATTATATATATATTATATATATATATATATATACCTTATATATATTATATATATATATATATATTATATATATATATATATATATATATATGTATAATACTAATTACTAATCACTACTGTTGTTATTCAATATATCACATACATGCTACTAATTACTATTTATTTATTTATATATATATATATAATATATATATAATTATTATATATATATATATATATATTATATATATATATATATATTATATATATATATTATATCATATATATATATATATACTAATCACTACAGTGTTATTCAGTATATCAATATATGCTACTAATTACTATTATATATATATATATATATATATATATATATAAAAACATACATATATATATACTAATATATGTTATATAAATAGTATATATTATATATATATAATATATATAATATATATATATTAATATATATATAATTATATATATTAATCACTACAGTGTTATTCAGTACGAGTACTAATCAAAATATTTTATCAACTCTACGTCTCTACAGTGGCTTTTTTCTTGCCTTACGTTTTGAAAATTCATCGATGATTTCTTCGAAGTCAATGACTCCTGTGAGATCAGACTCGATGGCGAGTAGAGATAAATCACACAATTTTTCTTGACTAAGGGTAGATCGCAAATAATTTTTAACTTTTTAAAACGGAAAAAGACCTCTCGCCTTCGGTATTAGCCACAGGAAGCGTTAGGTAGATTCGGTATGCAATGTCAACATTTGGAAAGCTTGCGAGAAGACTGCCTCCACTAGTACACCGTAAATGATTCAAGACACATAGGAGAAGACAAGTCATCAATCTCAGCAAGCTCAGAACAATCAGACAAATAGTTTGAAAATTGAATTAATTCATCTGTAAAATCATCCACATTTCCAAAGTCCAATGGGTATTTTTCTTTCATGTTTTTTGCTGCTTCTCTAAACCTCAGCATCTGTTAGAGCTTTTATTTTATACAAAAATCCAAAATTAGCATTTAATTACGAATAAACTTTTTTCCTTCATATTAATTCAGTATTTAACGAATCCAAAATTACTAAGTACGTTTTCACTCTAAACTGGTCCTTTCCTGAAAATATATGATCATTCTCACTTTCTCCAGCAGTACGTTTTCTTTTCGGTTGTCTTTTTGTTTCTGAAGAATAGCTATGGTCTTTTACAAGAATCTTAGCTTTTGTCTCAAAATCCTCAAATTTGTCTCGAATTGAAGCGATGAAGGACACTAAACTGTCGTACAAAGAAACGCAGGTTGCAAGTTCAATATGTGTTGCCTGGAGAAATTGACTTGCTGCATTAAACTGATGAAGTATAGAGTCCCAGAGAATGCAAAGGAGTGCTGTTTCAAATTGTTCCATTTTTGAATGCAGCGAAGATGATTCAATTCTTGTGGCTTGTGTTTGGTTCTCATCATCACGTATTTTCATCAATGCAGAGCAGATTTCTGCGTAGTTTTCGCGCAATGCACGTGTTGCATCACTTCGAGCAGACCATCGTGTAACTGACAGAGACTTCACAACAGTTCCCTTAATTACTGATACCAGTATACCCCATCTATGTGTAGATGAAGAAAAAAGTTGTACAATGCCTGAAGAAATCCAAAAAATGAAACAGCATCTAAACAGCATTCTGCAGCATATGAACCCACTAAATTCAAGGAGTGTGCAGAACAAGGAACAAATTCAGCTGCTGGGTTTTCTTCTTTGATTCTAGCTTGAACACCAGAGTATTTTCTTGCCATGTTACTGGCATTGTCGTAGCTTTGACCTCGACAGTCACCTATTGGAATCGTGTTTACTTTTAAAGTTTCTAAAATAACATCAGTCAGTGTGGCACTATCATGACCAGAAATGTTTATAAACTGTAAAAAAACGTTCAACTGGTTTACCGCTGCTTTTTACATAGCGCAAAATAAAAGTTAATTGATCACAGTGAGAGATATCTGGTGTCGAATCTACGCTAATACTATAGTATTTTGCAATTTTTACCTCTGACACAATAGTAGCAAAAACCTTCCCAGCCATCAATTGAATAAACTCATTGCATGTTGTAGAAGACAGGTATGAAACATTACCTTTACCAACATTTCCGAAGCGAGATAAATGACCTGCTAAAAATGGATCGAACTCTGCCAAAAGCTCAATACATCCAAGGAAATTGTCATTTTGAGGAGAGCCGATTATTTCATTTTCACCTCTAAAAGCAAGTCCACGTTGTGCAAGAAATTTCAAGACAGCAACAACTCTACGTAAAACATTTTTTCCAGTATTCACATTCTTTTTCATACTGGGTGTGCAGCTGTGAATCAATATGTACTTGTTTTCGGGCTAATAATGTAGATTGGATAACACTATTTCGATGGGCATCACTATTCTCATGTTCCAAGATACGGTTAGCATGTTTCCAGTCATTAAATCCTAGAGTGAAGTTACTGTCCTGGGTATTAAATAATTTGCACACAGAGCAGTACACTTTACCAGACGATTCTGAAAACAATAGCCACACTCGTTTAATGGTCTCACCATTCGTAAGCTGTCGAAAAAATCCACTGGGATTCAAATACCGAGTTCTTCCATCCTCATAAACTCTTACTGATTTTTTGAAACTAGTGTCTGCATCCACTTTTTGTTCAATATTTTTGTTAATAAATGATGAACGGAATTCATCAGTTATAATGCCAGGCCATGTTGTAGGGTCTTCGTATTGTAGAGTATGAGTAGTAGTACTAGATGGCACTTCTGCTTCTGTACAGACTAAAGTTTCAGCGGAATCATCATCAGTTTTACCCGAAGTGTCTTCTTCAACAGCTAGAAATATAGGAGTAGTTGTACATTCCGAAGCTGTACTGCAACTACTGACATTCTCAGTAGTT
>JABUQX010000140.1:0-33244 GCA_015478945.1 Trachelipus rathkii
AAGGAGAAGATAGTAGATGTAAAACATTTGTTACTCAGCATTATATTCTTGTCCAGTATGATGATTAGACAGGTTTTTGATGCTAAACTTTTGTTAAATATTACGATGTTAAAAGGTAAAATTAACATTGATATGTCAGAGATATGCTTTGAAAAGTCTGAATAGGGTAACGTTTTGTACGAAGTGTTTGGTACTTTACTGTTGTTAAGTGCGAAAGTTTGTAATGTTAGTGGTTTATTCATGCATTATGGTGTGTTGGGTTTGTCATTGTACATATAATATTCTTAGTTCAGGTTATGTTATGTTAGCTTTATTAAATGTGGAAACTTTGTTACGGTAGCATATCTTCGCTGCTCTGTATGATAATTAAACAAGGTTATGATAAATTCTTGCTAAATATTACTGTGTCAATGTAAATTAACGTTAATATGTTGGAGATATGTTTGGTAAAAGTTATGAATAGGTTACGTTTGTATGCAATGTCAGTTACTTTTACAGGTGTTAAGTGTGGAACTTTGTTAATGTTAACAGTTTATTTCGTGGGCTTAAGTTGTGTTTAGAATTCGTCGTTTGTACATTATTTTCTTTAGCTCAGGTGATGCTATGGTAAGCTTTATTAAATGTGAAAACAGATGTTACGTTGCATATATCATATGGTTCGTATCCAAAAGAAACTTAATCTTTGTACTATGTATTGTTGTTGTGTTGTTGTCGAACGAGAATATGGACCCTCAAGACCAGATAGGTGCCAGCTTACTCTGTATTCTGGTTTACTTTCTCTGATTGGGTGAAAAAAATAATCTCATTACAGAGAAGGATTGTTTAACACTAATTTCTTCAGTAGGATAGTTTTCGCTGTGCTGATACGTGACATCTCCCTGCATCTCTACGCTTGTTGTTGAAATCTTCACGAGGAGTTTCGTTATTCCCAACGATGTGTCATTTATATTAATCGTAAACCGAATGGGCGACTGCTACATTGCTGTAATTCCTGCCAGAGGGGTCAAATATAATAAGTTATGCATACTTTATGCAATAGTTAAAGCGTAAAATCATTTTCATGTTTAGAGTTGGTATTTTCTGAAAAGAGGCGGAGTCTAAAAAGATAAGTCTAAAAAAACTTTACTATATTTGTATTTACTCGTTAGGTATTATGATGGTTAGGTATGGTTATGACCCATTTTTTGATAAAGTTTACTGTGGAAAGTTAAGACTTACGATACATTATGCTAGAAATATGCATGGAAAAAAAAGTATGAACAGGTTACGTTTTGTATGTAAAGTTAGTTTACTGATATTGGTTTTAAGTGTGGAACTTTGTTAAAGTTAAGCAGTTTATTAGGGCGTAAGATGTGTTAGGTTTGTCGGTTGCACATTATTTTCCTAGTTCATATGATGCCTAATGTTAGCTTTATTAATGTGAAAGCACTTTGTTATGTTAGAGTATATTTGGCTGATCAGTATAATTAACCAATGTGTGAGAAATTTTAGTTTAAATTGATATCTGTGTCAGTGGTAAGAATACGTTAATTATGTTAGAGTTATGCCTTGAAAAAGTAAGATTAGGTGACGTTTTGCATACATGTTAAGTTGCTTACTGGTTTTGAGTGTGGACTTTTGTTAATGTTTAACTGTTTATTGTGTGTAAGTTGTTGATAGGTTTGTCTTTGTGCATTAATTTTCTTAGTTCATGTTCCGCTATGTTAGCTTTTTTGATGTGGAAACTTTGTTACGTTAGGCATACTTTCGCAGCTCTGTATGATAATTACCCAATGTTGTGATAAATTTTATTAAATGTTACTGTGTTAGTGTAAGATTAACGTTAAATGTGTTAGAGTTAATGCCTTGAAAAAGTAAGAATAAAGTTACGTTTGGCATACATGTTAGTTGCTTTCGGTGTTTAAGTATGGAACTTTGTTAATGTTAACAGTTATTCATGTTTAAGATGATGTGCTAGGTTTTGTCTTTGTGCATTATTTCCTTATTCAGTTGAGTATGTTAGCTTTTATTAATGTGGAAACTTTGTTACTGTTAGCATACTTCCGCTGGTCTGTATGATAATTAATCAATGTTGAGAAAATTTAGTTAAATGTTACTGTGTTAGTGTAAAATTAACGTTAATATTGTAGAGTTATGGCTTGAAAAAGTAAGATTAGGTTACGTTTTGCATACCATGTTAGTTGCTTTACTGGTGTTAAGTGTGGAACTTTGTTAATGTTGACTGCATATTCCTGCTTAAGATGTGTTATGTTTGTCTTTGGGCTTTTTTCTTAGTTCAGTTGATGCTATGTAAGCTTTATTGTGGAAAACTTTATTATGTTAGCATACTTTTGCTGGTCTGCATGATAATTAACCAATGTTGTGAGAAATTTTTGCTAAATGTTAACTTATGTTAGTGTAAGATTAACGTTATTATGTTAGAGTTATGCTTGAAATAAGATTAGGTTACGTTTTGCATACCATGTTAGTTGCTTTATTGGTGTTAAGTGTGGAACTTTGTTAATGTTAACAGTTTATTTCCTGCTTAAGAATGTGTTATATGTTTGTCTTTGGGCTTTATTTTCTTAGTTTAGATTATGCTAATGTTAGCTTTATTAATGTGGAAACTTTATTATGTTAGCATATATTCCTTGGTCTGTATGATAATTACCAATGTTGTGATAAATTTTTGCTAAATGTTACTATGTTAGTGTAAGATTAACGTTTAATGTTTCGAAAACGAACCAAACAAGAATCATAGGTGTATTGCGTAATGTTTCGAAAACGAACCAAACAAGAATCATAGGTATTGCGTAATGTTTCGAAAAGTGGGAGGAGTTTGAACAATTTCTCGACTTGTATTTGATAACTCTAGTGAAACAGGAACCACATCATCTTCGTACATGTTCGTTCTGTATGCATTGTTAGTTACTTTAGTTTGTTAAGTATGAAACTTTGTTAATGTTAGTCATTTATTCGATCATAAGGTATGTTATGTTTTGTCATTGTGCGTTATATTCCTAGTTCAGGATATGATATGTTAGCTTTATTGATGTGAAAAACTTTGGTACGTCAGCATATATTTGTTGGCGAGTATGTTGTGATAAATTTTTGTTAAATGTTAATGTAAAATAATAGTGATATGTTAGAGATCTGTTTGAAAAAAAGTATGAATATGGTACGAGCTGTAAGCAACGTCAGTTACTTTCTGATGCCAAGTATGATATTTTTGTTAGGTTTGATGTTATATATTATATTCTTGCATCAGGTTATGTTGTAATGTTAGCTTTATTGATGTGAAAACTTTGTTCTGTTTTAGTTTATGTAAAAAATGTAAATTTTTTTACGTTATAAACATAAAAAGAATAAAATTTTTAGTAAAAACAAAAAGTTTTAAAGAAATAAAGTTAAAAATTAAAAGTTTTTTTTTAAAAAAAAAACAAAACTTAAAAAGTTTTAAAGAAATAAAATTAAAAATAGCTAAAAGTTTTTTAAAACAAAAAGTTTTAAAGAAATAAAGTTAAAATAAATAAAAAGTTTTTAAAACAAAAAGAAAAAAAAGATGTGAAAGGCAACGTTCTATATGTTTTGCTAGTTACTTTACTGTTGTTAAGTATTGAACTTTGTTAATGTTAGTTGTTTATTCGTGTTTAAGGTATGTTAGGGTTTGATGTTATACATTATATTCTTACATCCAGCATCAGCCCTTTAGCTTTATTGTTGTGAAAACTTTGTTATGTCAGCATATATTCGAGGGCTAGTATAAAAAAGAACATATTTTTATGCTATGTTTATCCAAATGATACTCGAAATATGACTGGAGTCAACAGATCAATACCCCGATAGATCAGGGTTGGGACGGGTAGGGGGGAGGTAGGGATGGTTTGATTTACTGATTCAGTGATTTACCGTTTTAGGGTATGTAAAAACACAAATTTTTTTACGTTATAAACATAAAAAGAATAAAATTTTTAGTAAAAACAAAAAGTTTTAAAGAAATAAAGTTAAAAATTAAAAGTTTTTAAAAAAAAAACAAAACAAAACTAAAAAGTTTTAAAGAAATAAATTTACAAATAGCTAAAAGTTTTTTAAAACAAAAAGTTTTAAAGAAATAAAGTTAAAATAAATAAAAGTTTTTAAAACAAAAAGAAAAAAAGATGTGAAAGGCAACGTTCTATATGTTTTGCTAGTTACTTCACTGTTGTTAAGTATTGAACTTTGTTAATGTTAGCTGTTTATTCATGTTTAAGGTGTGTTAGGTTTATCGGTGTGGATTATATTCTTAGTTCAGATGATCATATGTAAGTTTTATTAATGTGAAAACTTTGTTACGTTAGCCTATATTCGTTGATCGGTATGATAATTAGACAAGGTTATGATATATTTTTGTTAAATATTACCATGTTAATCTAAAATTAACATTGCTATGTTAGATATATGCTTGACAAAAGTGTGAATGAATAGGTTACGTTTTCGAGCGCTATGTTAGTTACTTTACTGTTGTTAAGTGTGGGACTTTGTTAATTTTAGTGATTTATTCAGGCATAGGGTATGTTCGATTTGATGTTATACATTATATTGTTACATCAGGTTATGATATGTTAGCTTTATTGATGTGAAATCTTTGCTGCGTTAGCGTATTTTCGTTGGTCAGTATGATAATTACACAAGATTGTGATAAATTTTTGTTAAATGTTACTATGTTCGTGCAAAAAATAATAATGATATGTTAGAGATATGTTTGGAAAAGTGTGAATAAGTTACGTATTGTATGCAAATGTTAGTTATGTCACAGTTGTTAAGTATTGAACTTTGTTAATGTTGACTGTTTATTCGTGTATAAGATGTGTTAGGATTGTGAGTGTACATTATATTCGTAGTTCATATGATCCTATGTTTGCTTTATTAATATGAAAACTTTGTTACGTTAGCATATATTCATTGATCAGTAAGATACTTACTTACACAAGGTTGTTGATAATTTTTGTTTATGTTACTTGTTAATGTAAAAACAAGCAAGAGATATGTTAGAAAAAGTGTAAGTAGGTTACGTTCTGCGCTCAATGTTAGTTACTTTACTGTTGTTAAGTATGAAAGCTTGTTAATGTTAACAGTTATTCATGTTTAAGATGTGTTAGGTTTGTGAATGTACGTTATATTCGTAGTTCAGGTGATGCTATGTTTGCTTTATTGATGTGAAAACTTTGTTACGTTAGCATATATTCATTGATCAGTATGATATTTAGACAAGGTTATGATAAAATTTTGTTAAATATTACTATGTTTGTTAAATATAAGTGATAAAATTTGTTAGCGCAAATGTATGAAGCTGCTGCACTGCGCTCAATGTTAGTTTACTTTATTGTTGTTAAGTATGGATCTTTGTTACGTTTAGCATATATTCATTGATGCAGTATGATAATTAAGAACAAGGTTTATCGTAATTTTGTTTAAATATTACTATGCTAATGTATAAATATCCAGGATTTGGGTAGGGATGGGGAGGGGTGGGTGGTTTGATTTACTGATTTACAGGTTTAGGGTATGTAAAAACCCAAATTTCTTAAGTTATAAATATGAAAAGCGTAAAAATTTAGTAAAAACAAACTGTTTAAAGCATATAAAACAAAAATAAATAAAAGTTTTGTGTTATGTTATACAGAATATGACATGAATCACTAGATAATAGATGGGGAGGGGCGTGAGGTGGAGGAGGGTGAGGAGGGAGGGGAGGAGGCTCAAGAGGCTCCAGAGGCTCCAGAGGCTCTAGAGGGTGTTTGATTTATATAAAAAACGTAAATTTTTTTAAAACTTAATAAGAATAAAATGTTTAATTTTGTTTGTTTTTTTTTAAATTTTTTTTAATTTTTTTTTAAATTTTTAAACTTTTATTTTTTTTTTTAAAAAAAATTTTAAAAATTTTTTAAAATTTTTTTTTTTTTAATTTTAAAAAAAAAATTTTTTTTAATTTTTTTTAATTTTTTTTTTTTTTTAATTTTTTTGTTTTCTGTATCGAGGATACATCATAAGAAAGATGTATACCAAGTTTCGTTGTTCTACGCCAATATTTCAGTTTTGTGGGGCTGGTGACGGCCCCCTTTGGGTATGTGAAGGATATTTAACCTATATATATGGGTACTAGATTGAAAAGGTATAATCCACGGAGTTTCATCGTTCTAGGTCAATATTTCAAGTTTGGGGTCCCGGAGACCCCCATTTAGGCTGTGTACGGTTATTTAACCCATATATGATGTGAGTACCCTTATATGGTATGTGTAACCGAGTTTCATCGTTCTAGGTCAATATTTCAGATTTGGGGGCCGGTCCCAGAATTTGGCCAAATCGGTCATTTTACCCCGTATACATCTAAGATACAACCTAAAAAGGCTGTATATCAAGTTTCGTCGTTCTATGTCAATATTTCAGATTTTTGGGGTGAGTACCCC
This sequence comes from Trachelipus rathkii, assembly GCA_015478945.1. Classification (NCBI taxonomy): domain Eukaryota; kingdom Metazoa; phylum Arthropoda; class Malacostraca; order Isopoda; family Trachelipodidae; genus Trachelipus; species Trachelipus rathkii. The sequence goes on from JABUQX010000140.1 coordinate 6,426, forward strand.
GTCTGGGGCACCCACAGTTATTTTACACCCGGGGTCATTTTTTTTTTTTTTTTTTTTTTTTTTTTTTTTTTACATGATACCACCACTCACGGGCAATGCCCTTTTCAAAAGGAGGGGGCAAAAAATAAATAAATAAATAAATAAATAAATAAATAAAAAAAATTACATAAAGAAAAATAAAAATTAAAATAAATGAAAAGTAAACCCACCCTGACAAGGCTTGCCTAACGCAATTCCCTCAGGTGGGCGCAGACGCGGGACTTAAATAGAGGAAGATTAAACATTGCGGGGAAAATAAAAGAAGGCAAGGAGTTCCACAAAACAGATGTGGCTGGAAAGAAGGAGGTACCATAACGAGTGATCCTTGAGTCTCCAATATTCACACAATTTCGATGAGAGAACAAGGCACCTCTTGTGTTACGAGGGCGACGTAGTGGTGGAGGAATGCGAGAGGTCAATTCTCGCGAGGTACCTGCCGTTGTAATACCTATAGAAAAGAGATTAGGGCACCAACGACACGACGCAAAGAGAAAGAGGGTCAAGGGAGTCAGAAGAGGTATGGGAACAGTTTATAAGCCTCTTAGCCTTAGCTTCAACTCTATCCAAAAGGAGGGTGGGAACCGGATCCACCCCAAATGTGGGAACAGTATCGGCATGGCACAGGAGCGAATAAGACCTTTATATAACTGGAGTATCTGAGCAGAAGAAAAAAATTCACGCAATCTGAACAGAATTCCCAGCTTTTTTGAGGCCATTTTAGCAACCGATGTGATGTGAGGTCTCCAAGATAATTCACTATTTATGTTTAGTCCTAGAATGTTTATGTTGTTTACGGGTAAAACATTAGAGCCATCAAAAGGGATAGGAAAGTTGGGAGGTATTTTAGAGAGGGAGATATGAAGAAGTTGAGTTTTCAAAGAGTTGAACTTCACAAGATTACGTTTACCCCACTGAGAAATTCCGACCAAATCGGCAAGAATTGAATCGGAAAGCTGTAGACGAGAGGCAACTCTAGATACAAACGAGGGAGCACAATTAAAATGAGTGGAAGAATGGAGAGTTGAGTCATCGGCATAAGAGTGAACAAAGTTAGAAGTGCAGTTAAGAAGATCGTTGATGAAAGTAGGAATAAAGTTGGAGATAAAACAGAACCCTGAGGAACACCACAATTAATAAGAAAGGAGGAAGAGGTTGCTCCATCAACAAGAGCTGAAATGGAACGATCTGAAAGAAAACTAGACAAGAGTAAGCATGTACAGACATTTTTCCAAGAAAGTAGCCTTAGAGAGTAGCGATGCAATGCCATACCCTGTCAAAAGCTTTAGATATGTCAAGTGCTACCACACAAGACTCCCCATGATCCTTAAGGGCAGAAGACCATAGATCAGTTAGATAGGAAAGGATATCACCAGTTGATCTCGAACGTCGAAAGCCATACTGACGATCTGAAAGAAGGGAATGAGATTCTATGTGATCGAGGAAATGAGATACATCCTCAGAAGGTTGTATACCGAGTTTCATCACTCTAGGTCAATATTTCAGATTTGGGGGCCGGTCCCAGAATTTGGCCAAATCGGTCATTTTACCCCGTATACATCTAAGATACAACCTTAAAAAGGCTGTATATCAAGTTCGTTGTTCTATGTCAATATTTTAGATTTTGGGGTGAGTACCCCGTCTGGGGGCAAGCCCATAGTCATTTTACACCCGGGGTCATCTAAGATACATCCTCAGAAGGTTGTATACCGAGTTTCATCATTCTAGGTCAATATTTCAGATTTGGGGGCTTGTCCCACAAATTTGGTAAAATCGGTCATTTTACCCCGTATACATCTAAGATACAACCTAAAAAGGCTGTATATCAAGTTTCGTTGTTCTATGTCAATATTTCAGATTTTTGGGGTGAGTACCCCGTCTGGGGCACCCATAGTCATTTTACACCCGGGGTCATCTAAGATACATCCTCAGAAGGTTGTATACCGAGTTTCATCACTCTACGGATCAAATATTCAATTGGGGGCTTGTTTCCCCCCACAAATTTTGGGTAAATACGGTAATTTACCCCGTATAACACCTAAGAATACAACCTAAAAAGGTTGTTATCAAGTTTCAGCTTCCTAACGAGTCAATAATTGTAATGTTTGGGGTGGGATCCTCTGGGGGATCCTAGGACACCCTATACGTCTTATAACCTCATATTCGAACTCTTACGATCTCGATAACCCTTATAAATACCCAAACATTGTTGTTATACGATTGTTTAATAATAACAAAATAATAATAATAAATAATTAATAATAATAATAATATATATTAATAATAACAAAATAATAATAATAATAATAATAATAATAACATTAAGAAAAAAAAAATTCAGAGAATGAAGTACCATTATGCAATATATCGTTTGAAATGAAACGTTTTGTCTTCGTCTTCCTTCTTAATAATAAAATAATAATAATAATAATAATAATAATAATATAATAATAATAATAATAATAATAATAATAATTATAATAAACATACCAATGAATCGCGCCAGACCAGAGTCGGAGCCAGAGTAAGAACCGCGCCCGGAGTCGGAGTCGGAGTCGAGTCGGGAATCGGAGCCGGAGGTCGGAGTCGGAGTCAGAGCACAACACAACTCGAAATTATGATCACTTCGTGATCATAATCATAAATTTTCTCTTCGACCGAAGTAATAATCAATAAATAATAAATAATAATAATAATATAATAATAAATAATAATAATAATAATAATAATAATAATAATAATAATAATAATAATAATAATAAATAATAATAAATAACATGAAAAAGCAATTAACTTAGATCAAAAACAGACAAACATAGACAAAACCTTTGGTTTTGTCTGTTGTCCGGATTGATAGCCCTTTTAGGTTTGAGCCGCGGGCGGCCAGGAAGATATGGGCCCGCATAATAGTTTGAAGTGCCAGCCCGCCCGGGGGGGGGGGGGGGGGGGGGGGGGGGGCGGGGGGGGCCATGGCCCCCTTGGGCCCCCCCCCCCCCCCCCGCCGCCCCCCCCCCCAATTGGACGATTTCCCGCCCCCCCCCCTTCCGCGCCCCCGCAATTATTGGGAGAAAAACCCCCGCCCCCCCCCCCTAATATATCTCTATTCATTAATATAGAAAAAGTGGCCGCGGGAAGCGTTCCCTAACTACTACCATCTAGGTGGGTAATCAATAGGAATATTCTATAAAAAGATAATGGTAAAAGTAAATAAAAAGATAAATAATAAGCATTTCATATCCTGCAGAACTCTTATTTGGAACCCGTTGGATTGTGTATAGAAGACGCCCCTCGCAGTCATCCTATAAACAGGAAGGGTGAGTACATGAAAAATAAGATGAATTAATAATTGAAGAATTGATAAATGAACAAGAAACTAATGTATGTATTAATACAGGGCTTCATATCGAGGGTCCACTTGATTTGCATACCTTGTGATCAAAGATTGAACTCCATATCGTGGAATCAATTGACGCTCCATATCACGGTACCAATTGATGCTCCATATCACAGGACAATTCAACTTTCATATCACAGGACCACTTGAATTTCATATTGTGTGTCCATTTAACTTTCATATTTTGAGTTCTGGATTGGAAAGGATCTTCATATACAACCTACTATTAAATTCTACATTGAGAAGCCACGTTGAAGACCAACAATCTACTGATCGGATACTGAAGATTACGGATACTGAGAAAAGCAGATATACAAGAAAATCAAGATATTGTATTTTAAGTTAAGTCACATTAGATTCATTTGAGCACCTAGTACCTAACACAACACGGTTACACGGGTCTAGATCTAATTCTTCAAAGATAAATATACAAACCCAGTCATAAATTGTTTAAAGAATAATCGCAGGGCTATCCATCTGAACAAGGGATTGATCAGACAATCGAGATCAAAAAATTCTACATTATTACAATTTGTATTAAATAAGTTGATGAAGTCACCTTTCTTTTATTACCCAAACTTCCAAAGTGTTATCCAACATTGTCTAGGAGAGTTATAGGAAATAGTGGAAGAACCTAGAGGTGCAAGTGAGCTGAATCGTGATCAAGAAGGAGTCGCTGTCGGAGTTGAGCTGAGTCCCAGTGCAACTACCCGCCGGGGGCGAAGGCTTATTCTCCTCATCGAAGCAGAATATACGATCATCTAATAGTAGAAGAGAACAAAACCGATTCAAGAGAAACTTAAAATAGACGTCCTAACAAGTTGGAGAAAGGTATTCTTTTCACTACTTCCTTGATCAACCACAGATTCCTTTTGTTTTTTTTCTTTAATTATTGTAACCAAGTTCATCAGCTTTCAAGATATGGTGAGTACATTGGGACTCACCGTTACAACTTGTTCAAGCTGCTCACCACCTAACATAACTTCACACTGAGGGCTATCCTCACTCACAACCATAACCTTACTCTTATCTACTACTAACGTTTACTTTCAGGCCCTCCTTTTACATTAACCTGCCAAAATCTCTCTACCAATCCTCTTCTCAAAATCTCTTCAGATTCACCACACAGAAACAAATATCCCCCGCATATATAGGATAGGGGCACAACCCCTGCCACTCAATCTCCCATTCCATCAATTCTAAAGACACCATTTCCCTGCCACTATCCACCTCTAATTCCTTTTTCATAAACCCCCATCATATACAAATTGAATAACCGAGGGAGACATAACACAATCCTGTCTCACTCCGCTATAATACTAACCAATCACCTTTGACCCATTTATTCTCTCCACAAGCAACTGTGCCTCACTATCCTCCATAATATTTTTGAAATCCATTAGAAGCCTACCACCAACACATATATCACTAACAAAACCTGCCATAGAGCTTTCCTATTAACCCTATCATAATACGCCTGTTGCAAATCCATAAAACCTAAATACAATATTCTTTTTTTCTCCTTCATTTTTTCTCAATATTTGTTTCAATGTAAAGATTATTTTTTAAAAATTAATATATATATAGGTATATATATATATATATTATATATATATATATATATATATATATATATAATATATATATATATATTATATATATATAATATATATTATTATATTATAATATATATTATATAATATATATATATATATAATATATATATATATATATTATATATATATATATTTATATATATATATATAATATATATATATATAATATATATTATATATATATATATATATATATATATATATACAGTAACCTGTCGGGTAGAAATTTATATGCAATGTCCGTGTGACGTTGTAAGGGGGATCAGTTTTCCTCCACCAAACCCTTTTAATACATCTGAGAAATTAGAGAAATTAATGATAAATATTTAATGTTACGAAAAAAGGGTTTTGTTTTTGTAAATATGATCATAATGATGTTTAGATTAGAAAGATGAGTTTTTTGTTTATATTATAATTAACATTGTTTCATTATTTTATGTTCTTACATGCACACAAATGTATGCCTATTCTTATGTTTAGGCATTCTGTGTGCAGGAATATTGATATTTATGTTTATATAATGCAGAACTATACTATTATTTATTAACATTTTTCAGCTTAGTAGGCCTTTAATATTTTGTATAAGAGAATATATCTTGCAGAGTTTTCTTTTACATTTATAAAAATAGCAGCAGAATAAACATTTCAACTGGAATTTGTCATCTTATTCAAGTATTAAAAACTTTAAGGTATGAATATAGGTATTTTAGCTAATATGGTCTTTGTTAATTATTTACTTTAATTCATAATAATGTATTCAATTTCACGGATGATTATTTATAAGCTTATGGAGGTTTTATGTCTTTTATAGGAGAACTCTTCTCCCTTCATCTACGACATAAAACCCTCACAAACAATTCACAAATTGCTAGGGTAGGTTTTTAATGTATTTACTTATAATTTCAGTTTTCATAATCTTTGTCATATAATAATCGGTCAATATTAATGTTCAAGTTAATTAATGGTTCAATCAAATATATTTAACTTAGTCTTTTTCATGGAATTATCTAATTGTGGGATATTTTCTTCCCCACAGGTTTTATTTTTTGGTTATATTTTATTTTATTTTATGGTCATGTTTTATTTTAGTTTTGGGTTTATGTTTTATGCTTTATTTTATCCTTATGGAATTAGGAGTCTCTCAGTTTTAGACAAACCTTTTCTCAGGCTTAGTCTTGTTCTAAACAATTCTATCCCTTGGGCTAATTTTTGTCGGAACTGGGGATTCTTTCGGGAGTCAAGGAGCTGTTTAAAAGATAAGCGGAATCATTCCTTATTAGATTAACATCTTAGACTTGGGTTTATGTATTTTTCAAAGGTCTTAATGGAATAATTATCAAATAAGGCAAGGTCATTTCAAACTCACCGATGTGTTTATATATATTGTAATGTTCAAGAATAAGGGGGTGACTCAAGAACACCAGCAATGGCAGCAGAACATATAATGAATGGATGGAGAAATAATAATTAATAATTAGAAAATAAATAATTGTAATAGTGAAATAGTGAAGCGTAACTTACGTAGAAAAAGAATCATGCAGAGCAGAGCAAAACAAAGCGGCCCGCTGGGCCCAAAAGGCCATACTCCATTTCACTAATGAATGAAGCAAACTTTCACTCGCACAAAAGAAAGGGGATTGAGATGATTGATTAATTCTCATGCAAGGAATGTCGCAGCCACAAGGTATATGCAAATTAAAAAAAATAAAAATGAGATTAGTCACCGCGAAGCAATAAGCAACGAAAATGGATAAGATAATAAAATAGGTTACTATATATTTACCTTGTTTTTAAATTCAAAAACCCTATATTTGCAGCTAATAATTTTTTTATAATAAGTAAATAAAAATATTCAATCTTATTTAATATATATATATAAATAACCCTATATAATTTGCTCCATTCATACGGTAATAAAGTAATATATAGAAAAAAATTAATTTAATAATTCCCAAAATTCTCTTTTATCCTCAGTACTGACTTTCATTCCATATTTCCCATTAACTCCCTTAACAATAATAGAATAGATAATAATTACGAATAAATTTTACTATAACAAATTTTAAAAACCTAGAAATATAGAATATCCTTTCTAGCCATAAGATATATACAGTAGTATTAACAAAACAGCACTATATCGTTAATTAAGTAAATTTATATATATTTATCACAGTCACGTTTCTGTTTGCTATGAAATTGTTACTAGTAATAACACTTTATGGTTATTGTTTTATTTTCTTTAAATAAACACTGCAAACAAATAAACCAGGATAGTTAATGTTCAATAATGTTTCACCAACTGGTTTTTCTAATTGTTTCTTTTAAAATTATTAAAAGTAAAATTGTCAAATAATTTCCTTCCTACTATTTCACACATATTAGAAAATTTCATTGCCTTAAAAATGATCATAAACTCATTTAGAGTAAGTCTTAAACCGGCTCAAAGCAAATCCGTAACCAGCTCAAAGCAAATCCCGGCCTAGCTCAAAGCAAATCCGTAACCGGATCAAATAAATCTGTAACTAGATCAAACAAATCCGTAACTAGATGACCTAGAAATATTAAACACTAAATAGAAAATTTATCGTATAAAACCATAATTTTTGTAGTTTTCATTTTGTCATTCAATAATAAACTTAATATCTTTTCACCTACCCCTAGATTTTCCTAGAGGCCAAAAAAGAATCGTTGTGGTAAATGGAATGGAACAATGATTGACCTATAAAATGTTAAATGGCTAAACTATAGATATTTTCTTAATAAAAATTTTAATCTCATATATAAATATTTTAATTATTAAATTATAGAAATAATTTTTCAACATACCATTAAAGGCCTTATAGATTTCGTAAAATAAAATAATCTTCAGTGGAGAACATATGGAAAAACATGGAAGAGCGAATTTGACTCGTTAGAAAAGACTAAAAAAAAACATTGGAATTCTATTACATTACATACTCTTTTTATTCATCATTTTTTTTTTTACCATTTACTTAAATAATCTTTAGCTTACTTTCTCTAGATGTTAATATTACTTTGCTTTTATCATATCATATAAATATTTGAAGTTCTGGAGTTCTGTAACATAGAAAGAAAAAGTAGGTAGAGATTTTTCTCTACATTATCCCCCCACCCGTCACAACGTGACGGAAAAAATTTGTAGCCAAGGGGGAGGTTTTATCTTTCCTGAATTTTCGAATTCCAACCAACACCGGTTAGTATTAAAAAAAAAAAAAAAGGATGACTGTGTACGTACGCTGGTACATACACGCCACTAATTATAAATATTTTAATATGTTAGTAATTTGGTTCAGCAGTACAACCACTCACGGAAGCTGCAATCCTCTTTTTTCTTCTCTCTCTCTTCAATGTCTTTAAAAATGCTTTTGCTTCTTTTGGCCTATGAAATGTCTTTAGATAATTATAATTAGAGAGGCTAGAAGATTTAGAAAGATTTTTACAATCTGATTGAATAGTATTCACTGATTTTATAGGATCCGGACGGGCCTGTATAATATTTGAAGGAACAAGATCATGTTTGATCCTAGAATGTGGAAGATCACATTGGATCAAAGAATTTGGAAGAGGTACAGTATTAGTATTATTAGATTGTATAGTATTTAAAGAAATATGGGGCATAGTGAGAACGTTCAACTCCTGATTAGGCTTTCGAACTTTTGTAGGGTCTTTATTAGAGATTGGAGAATCCTTATGGATTTTTATAGAGTCTGGAGGATAACGTTGTATCTCAGGCGTTGGAGGATCACATTGGATCTCAGTGGACGAAAAAGAAGGTGTCGTCAAAGAAGAATTAGAAGGAATACTTAATAAATTGGGTTGAATACTATTTGTAGAATTTAGAGAATCCATTTGGATTTTTATAGAGTCTGGAGGATCACGTTGGATCTGAGTGGAAGAAGTAGAAAGCGTCGAAGAAGAATTAGAAAAGAAATTTGAACAATTTGAGGGTTGAACATCATTTGTAGAATTTGGAGAATCCGTAGGGATTTTTGTAGAGTCTGGAGGATCACATTGGATCTTAGAAAAATAACGGTTCATAGTATTTAATTTTGTGTTATTGTTATTAGTGTTTTTCACTTTTAAAAGAGAAGAATCAATAGTAAGTTTGTTAACTTGTATAAAATTACTAGAAATATTAGAAGGATTCTTTAATAGGTTCGTATTGGACGAAACAGGAGGCGTTGAAGAAGAATTAAAAGAGAGATTTGACACATTTGTGTGAATTTTATTTATAGGCTTCAGGGAATCTGTTTGGATTTTCCCAAGAGTTGGAAGTTCTTGTCGAATCATATTAATTTTAGTATCGCAGTGAGTCTTTAAGCTACTTAAAGTATCACTGCTTTTAGTTTCTAGGTTCGGGTTAGTAGCATTAGGAATGTTAGTAATATTAGAGGATGGAAGTGGATAATTGTCGATGTTATAAGTTGGAGAGGTGTCAGATTTAATAACAGCTAAGTTATTACCCTCTTGTGTAGTGACCAATTCTGTCTGATCATTCATCACTACTTTATCAATTTTAGTTGATGTTTTCTTTTCGTCATTGGAGGATTTTAATGGAGTAGATTCCGAAGATATGTCACACGATAAAGAATCTTTTTCAGTCGTCATCTTTGTTGATTGTACTGTCTTTGTAGTTATCCATTGGGGACACTCTATTCCAAAATGATTTCCTTCACAAATGGGACATTTGTCATTGTCATAGAATTGAGCTTTATGTTTCCTTTGATGACAATTATTAATTATGTGGCCTATTCTTTCGCAATGGAGACATTTATTCTGTCTAACATAGCATTCGTTTTGCAGATGGCCCCGCTTTCCACAAAACCGACAATAGGGACGAGATTTACAAGTGCGGATGTCGTGGCCAAACTTTTTACAGTATGAGCAATTAAGGTGGCTCTCAACCTCACCTCTAGACCATGTTAAATGTGGAGGTCTTTGTGGTGTATTATGCTCTTTACTGTAAACTTCATTTTTAGTACAAGTATTAGTAGTGTTAGAGTTAGTAGATGGGAATGGGAGAATCTCCTGCTGAGTCATCAGCAGGCGAAAAGCATTTATCAGCTGTGCAAGTACTTGCAGTATTTGCTGATTTTGTTGAAGTACTTGCATCAGTATGTTAGTATTGTTATTGTTAGTAGCTGTGGGAGTTGGACCTTGTGCATGGCTATACATCTCGTTTGTATAACATTGATCATTCGATGGGGATTGAATGACCTGCGGTGGTTCGAACCCAGGTGGTGGCTTCGGCGAAAATTGAGGCTGATGAGAAGTATAATTAAAATAAGGAATTGAATAAAATGGGGAATTCATTCCTGATGACTTAGTCAAATATAATAAAGGCCGGTTGTATGATCTTATAGGCACCTTTCGATTGGGGCAATTGGAATATATCGGTGGTGACACTGAGGTCACAGAAAGATATGTGTTATTAAACAGAGTATTTGACGACGATGAAGGCGCGGTCTCTGCCATGATTTAAAAAAAATAAGAGGAATGAAGAAGAATGACGAATAAAAAAAATCAATTCAATAGAGAATACTGGATAAGAATAACGGTGCGGCGAGCAAAAGGTAGCTTCAGAAGAAACTACGCTCTGCTACCAATGTAATGTTCAAGAATAAGGGGGTGACTCAAGAACACCAGCAATGGCAGCAGAACTATATGAATGGATGGAGAACATAATATTAATAATTAGAAAATAAATAATTGTAATAGTGAAATAGTGAAGCGTAACTTACGTAGAAAAAGAATCATGCAGAGCAGAGCAAAACAAAGCGGCCCGCTGGGCCCAAAAGGCCATACTCCATTTCACTAATGAATGAAGCAAACTTTCACTCGCACAAAAGAAAGGGGATTGAGATGATTGATTAATTCTCATGCAAGGAATGTCGCAGCCACAAGGTATATGCAAATTAAAAAAAATAAAAATGAGATTAGTCACCGCGAAGCAATAAGCAACGAAAATGGATAAGATAATAAAATAGGTTACTATATATTTACCTTGTTTTTAAATTCAAAAACCCTATATTTGCAGCTAATAATTTTTTTATAATAAGTAAGTAAAAATATTGATTTAAGGTAAAATAATATGATAAATGTTTCCAATCTTATTTAATATATATATATATAAATAACCCTATATAATTTGCTCCATTCATACGGTAATAAAGTAATATATAGAAAAAAATTAATTTAATAATTCCCAAAATTCTCTTTTATCCTCAGTACTCTGACTTTCATTCCATATTTCCCATTAACTCCCTTAACAATAATAGAATAGATAATAATTACGAATAAATTTTACTATAACAAATTTTATAAATCTAGAAATATAGAATATCCTTTCTAGCCATAAGATATATACAGTAGTATTAACAAAACAGCACTATATCGTTAATTAAGTAAATTTATATATATTTATCACAGTCACGTTTCTGTTTGCTATGAAATTGTTACTAGTAATAACACTTTATAGTTATTGTTTTATTTTCTTTAAATAAACACTGCAAACAAATAAACCAGGATAGTTAATGTTCAATAATGTTTCACCAACTGGTTTTTCTAATTGTTTCTTTTAAAATTATTAAAAGTAAAATTGTCAAATAATTTCCTTCCTACTATTTCACACATATTAGAAAATTTCATTGCCTTAAAAATGATCATAAACTCATTTAGAGTAAGTTTTAAACCGGCTCAAAGCAAATCCGTAACCAGCTCAAAGCAAATCCCGGCCTAGCTCAAAGCAAATCCGTAACCGGATCAAATAAATCTGTAACTAGATCAAACAAATCCGTAACTAGATGACCTAGAAATATTAAACACTAAATAGAAAATTTATCGTATAAAACCATAATTTTTGTAGTTTTCATTTTGTCATTCAATAATAAACTTAATATCTTTTCACCTACCCCTAGATTTTCCTAGAGGCCAAAAAAGAATCGTTGTGGTAAATGGAATGGAACAATGATTGACCTATAAAATGTTAAATGGCTAAACTATAGATATTTTCTTAATAAAAATTTTAATCTCATATATAAATATTTTAATTATTAAATTATAGAAATAATTTTTCAACATACCATTAAAGGCCTTATAGATTTCGTAAAATAAAATAATCTTCAGTGGAGAACATATGGAAAAACATGGAAGAGCGAATTTGACTCGTTAGAAAAGACTAAAAAAAACATTGGAATTCCATTACATTACATACTCTTTTTATTCATCATTTTTTTTTTTTCCATTTACTTAAATAATTTTTAGCTTACTTTCTCTAGATGTTAATATTACTTTGCTTTTATCATATATAAATATTTGAAGTTCTGGAGTTCTGTAACATAGAAAGAAAAAGTAGGTAGAGATTTTTCTCTACAATATATTTTTTGTAAATAAGTTCATAAAAAGGATTCTGGGTTTATACTTAATCCCCAGAATCACTCAATGATAAAACGTTTGAAATGTATATAGGTAATGTAAATATATGAAACCTTTATTTCTAATAATAGTAAGAAGTAACCGTTTCAATTCCTATCAACAGTAAACATACATTGGGAAAAAAACTTCAAATGAAAGATTTGGAACATATTTATATATATACATAATATATAAAAAATAACTGATGCATATGATATGTATATCAAATAATATATAATATATATAATTTTATATATATATGTTTCATATTACAAATTACATATAATACCTAAGAGAGTGAGATTAAATAAATAGTATTTTACTTAGAAAAAAATTACACAAGAGACTTAGTATATTATATAATTAAGAGAATTAAAGCGTTAATACTAACAACCAAATGCTCTTTCACCTCCAAATCCGCAACATCCTATGTCCACAGGAAAGTAACATATCCTCTCAGATATCTCATTCTTATAGTTTTATATATAGATTTCTTTACCTCTGTTTTGTTTCTTTGTTAAGAGCTTGAACTTTTCCGTACGTTTATCTTGGAAGAATTTTTAGATGGATAGGGAATGTACATTCATTTTAAATTGTTACACATGGACTATAATATGTTTTAAACACTTTGCTTTTGTTTCCATAAGTTTTCCTATTATGTCATTCCAATATAGGTATCATATTTTATACTTTTAATGTATATCGAAGTAATGTAACTTCGTGCCCTTCTTCTTATTCACTAGTGCCTCTTTACTTCGTAACCATATACACCATCAATGCATATACAATGCGTGATTTTTGATGATCACGTGGAGTGGATTTCTAGTCCGAAAAATCTGATTATAATTGACACATGTATACCGAGTTTTAAAATAAACAGCACCTTCGAATATGATGTTATAATATCCCCATAGCTAAATAGTCTTTTTTATGTATTACAATTACACAGCTATGGTTACTATGTTGGTTCTCAACTGGAATATCATTATTTCACAGTTGTTACACCAGTCAACCTTAAAATGACTGACGTATAAAACATGAATTTGTCACTGAAAATTTATCTTTTCGCTTTATATTACAATGTTAAAATTTTATAATCATTAACTTTATCAGTTTGTATACATTTAACTCTGATATCTAATAATATATATATATATATATAATATATATATATATAAATATACTTATATATAAAATATAGTATATTATATACATAATATATATTATACTATATATTAATATAATATATTATAATCTATATATATATATATATAATATATATTATTATTATATATAGTAATAAGTATATAGTATATATATATATATATATATATTATATATATCAGAGGCGACTAGTATATACAGAACTGTAAAAGTTAATGATTCATAAAATTTCACATTGTATATAAATCTGAAAAGATAAAGTTTTCAGGAAAATTCATGTTTATAACGTCGCGAATTTTAAAGTTGCTGGTTACAAACCTGTGAATATAATATTCAGTTGAGAACCAACCATCGTAAACATAATGTTTTGTAATACATTTAAAAAGGTATAGCTATGGAACTTATAACATATATTGGTGCTGTTTTTTTTTAAAAACCTGGTATACATGCTGTCCACATTATAATTTCAGGATTTTCGACTAGACATCCTGTTAACTCCATCGGATCCCATCAAAAATCCGCATTTTGTATCTGCATCTGGATGTGTGCTAGGTTACAGAGTTTTATTATTATTATTTCATAAGTTTTATTTTACATTCATATTATGTTTAAGTATAATAAGATGAACCCTATACTGGACAGACATATAGAGAAAAATACGGATACAATCAATAGTGAAAAATACTTATTGTCAATGTAGCACATTTCAAATGAAAATACCAATGCCTTCATATAAAAATTGCGGCTAAGATACGAACTTTAGCAGATCAAGATCTTGACGAATGTTCAAAGAAGCGCTTGATAAACTTTATATAATAGCAACTATCAGAAATGAGTTATCTGGAGAATATATGACAATACTTACAAGTGATAACTAGGATGTTTGTGGCTGGAGAAAAGGTTTATTTATTTTGTCAATATGTACATAATGTATATTTAAAACTAGTAAATATGTAATAAAAATGTTTAAAAATATAAAGTTTTTCATTTTAAGCTTTACTACTTTGAAGTTATTTTTATGCAATCTGCTCTATAAATATAAATATAATATATATAAATATATAATTATATATATATATATATATTATATATATATAATATAACTAGTATTCATATATATAAAATATATATATATATAATATTATTATATATATATTTCAAAGTTTAATGAATTTTTTTTTCCACCAGAATGTGTGTTTCGGATAGGACTTGAAACAGTAAAACCCTACAGTAAGACAATAAAAGCAGTAAAGACATAGTCCAATAGCCAGGGTGAAGGATGGGTGGGGCCCTCTGGGCATTTGCGCTACTGCCTTAATTGATTATGCTTTAGGTATAAAAAATATTTGTTTTTTTATTACAAAAAATTCTAATCAAGCACCCTATTTTCCATACGGAGAATTAGATAGGAAAAAGAAAATTTAGTAAAAGTTTTATATAAAAATAAATATATTTTTAATTGAACTTTGACATTGAATTATAAAGAAAATACAAAGTAATGTAACACTTTTATTAACGTTACCAACTACGAAATATATTTAACGTTCGCGCAGTAATATTGCGCCTGCGGCCTCGCGTTCGTTCCGCCGGCGCGCCTGCGGCGCGGCAAACTCTGTCGGTCATGCCAACCCTTGCGATCGTGTTAGAGAGTTGAAACCTGATTCGCATCAATGCATTTTCTCACCGGCTTTCTTCTTTTCAGTAGAAACCCCTAAAGGAGGGTTCAGACTCATTTGAGAGTTTTGGAAACCTCAAGAAAAATGATATCTATGTTATGAAAACTACTATTATATATACACAATATTGAAAGTAAGTACATTTTTAATAATTTCGGCACGGCAACCTGTCCACACCGTTCGTACTACACATTACAATCACTCATCTTGATCACGCCATGCGATGACCCTTCTTCTTTTTTCCTTTCTTCTTCTTTTCCTACACTCATCTTCTTCGCTCTTCTGAAGTTTTCTTCTTTTTTCTAGGGACCCCTTC
The DNA here is from genome assembly GCA_015478945.1 of Trachelipus rathkii. NCBI lineage: Eukaryota > Metazoa > Arthropoda > Malacostraca > Isopoda > Trachelipodidae > Trachelipus > Trachelipus rathkii. The sequence goes on from JABUQX010000140.1 coordinate 22,062, forward strand.
GAGGTGGGGTCTAAAACTCATTTTGTGGTTCTGAAAACCCCAAAAATGATTTCTACACCGTTGTGTAAAACATAATTTAGAACCGTCATTTGTTTCTAATATGTAGCTGGAGCCAGAACTTCATTCTGGCACCGCTAAACCATCCACCCGGCTCTCGGCTCCGGCCCCATATGTTCGTCTAATAATTTATACATAGCCTATTCTATTTCATTTTTCTCTCTATACACTCACCAAATTTTAACCTTCTAAGTCCTTTTAAATTTAAGGGGGCGGGGACCCTACCCCCTTTGACGTAGCGACTTGAAACATTGGATACAAAATGATAATCAGCAGCATGAAGAACTACCAAGTTAAGAAAATACGAATGACTCTATACACCTCTTTTTGCTAAAGATTTGTTTTGTGTGCATTTCTTAACCCATAAATTACCCTGCTGGGCCATGGTGACTCTGGCGTTCGAAGTTAAACTACGGAATCTTATTTTTTGAACATTCTACTCCCTGTTTGGACACCCGTCATTGATAGGTTGAACAATGGTACGCCACTACAAAAACCGCTGCTTGCGTTCTAAAAACGCAACGGCTGAAACTCCATCGCCTCGGCCTTATGGACTCTCTTTGATTGCTCTAACACATAACTAGACAACACCGGGACCCAGCTTCAATAGCTTCAAAACAAAAATATGTTTATACAACTTCATTAAAACAGGGTAGGGTATTCTATACGCTAAACATGCTTTTAAGAATGGCTTCACATCGTAACCACATGGATAGTTTCAACATGTCGATTATGTAACTAATTCGATACAAATATCGGTGTATTCCGTCACCATGTACGATATTATCGCACTAGAAGGTTTAGAAAAGGGGGGTGGGGAACTAACTCATAGAAGGAACCTTACTCCTATGCTACCTCTAATGTAACCAATCGAACCTCCCGACCTGTTATAACTCTAAGAGAGATCACTTATATACCGGAATGTATTCTATGATGTAGTATATTCATGCTAGAAAATGCTAGAAAGGGTTTAGGGTAATACCATAGAAGAATCATCCTAGCTACCTCTAATATATAGCACCAGATCGCACTCCCCGTACCCAATAACCAGAGAAAGACCTAAGACGGTGTATTTCTATCAATATAGGTCGGCAACTTGCTAAGAACTAGAATATGATATTGCTTATATCATATAGCCTATATGCCTAATACTCCTATAATATATAAGCCCTTATTTAGCCTATACCTATAGAACACAGATCCTTTTCGCCCTCCGGCATCCTTTGAACATCTCTCTGTTTCCTCTGTATCAGTTTTGCGGTTGTGGTTAAGGATAAGAAGGGTGAAATGTTAGGTATTACTACTCATACCCTTCCCCTATCATGGTTTAATTACTGCACAATTATGCTATAATATTGCCTCATCTCCTAGTTTATTTCGTGAAACGTAATGCCACTCCTGTCATTTATTCATATTCGTCTCAAGCGTCCTCAGGGGCTTAAAGTCCCCTATTCTACATTTAGTAAGTTGTCCTTTATATGCCATTTCTTCGCTGCTCCACTCGCACAAGCGCGCTTATCCAATATTTTTGAACTCCCCCCCACACTCACCGTAGGTAACGGCAACGAAAATTGTCTAACAGAGAGCCAGAATGGTAGCATCCTCTTTCCGCAGCTGTTGCTTGGAATGTACTCTCGATGCCACTTGAATAAGGTCGTCAATCACACCCGACTGATAATTATACTGCTCACCCGACAAAATTTCCGGTCTTACTTGCCAGGAGTTGGCTTGTCTAGGGATCAAGCGAGGGCGTGGCAATAATAATAAAATCCGAACATTGATAAAGTACCTCGGTCCCTCTCCCGACAAAATCGGCTTCACTAGCTGATTACTTGCACGCTGCCCCGTATTGGCCACACCGACATCACTCAAGCCATCACTTGCACGATCCCTCTCCCATCTGTAAATTTTTACCGTCGCATACCTCGCAATCTGTTCACTTCATATCTTTCACCGATTATATACAACTGAAGTCCATTCGTTCTCCGTCATTTTCCTATTTCTATCTATGTCCATAACTCCTTTAAAAGGTATCATATCTTGTCTAAATTCCCCACTAAATAGCAACCTTATTTTTTTCTCTTATCTCAAGAACAGCATATTTTTATAATAATAATATATTTATATTGTAATACTAAGGACTATTAAAATGTTAAGAACAATCTTGTTACCTTTTTATTTATTTTGACTGAATATTCATTTTCGCATCTAAATTTCTTAATAAGACCATTTAAAAATAATTAGACCCACGGACCTCACCCATGGAGTGAAATAACTCAACCCAGTTGGCCGCTTCTTTTGGTCCGTGGTCGATATATATAGTTATATATTATATAATAATATAATATAATATATATATAATACTAATATACTATAAATATAATATAATATATATATAATTATAATATAATATATATATATATATAATAATATACTATATATAAGTATATAATAATATAACATTTATTTATTAATTTTTTTAATATTTATTATTATTAATGTAACAGTAATTTTTATGAAGGTTGGAAGATTTTTTGTCTTTCTTTTAGTCTCGTCTATATTTAAACTTGTCTTCTTTGATTTACGGTTCTTTTGTTTCCTTCTCTAAAGTTTATAATAGAATATTCATAAATTTCGACAGTTTTTACATTTATTTTGCATTTCATTAATATACATTTATTTTAATTTATTATTCAGGAAAGTTTTTAACAGTTCGTCATAGATAATATATATATATATATATAATATATATTATATATATTTATATTTATATATATATATAATATAATATATATTATATATATATATATATATATATATATATATTTATATTTATATTTATATATATATATTAATATTAATATATATTATATATATATAATATATATATATATATATTATATATATATATATATATATATCTATATATAATTATATATATATATATATAATATTTATATTATATTTATATTTATATTATATTATAAATAAAATATATATATATATATATATATATATGTATATATATTATATATAAATATAATATATATATATATATATATAATATAATATATATATATATATATAATATATATATATATATTATATATATATATATATATATATATATTATTATATAGAAAATAATTTTAGGTGAGTTTCCTGTTAGTCTTCATCTTTGTTTCTTAAACTGACTGTTATACTAAACCGTAAGTATTTTATAATTGAATAATGCATTTTTACTTTAAAATATTATATATACTATATTATATTATATTATATATATATAGAATTATAATATATAATTATATATATTAATATATATATTATATTATATATAATATAATAGATAGTTGTAGAATATACAGCTAAATGTGAGAGAAAATTGTTTGTTCCATAAATTGGGATTGGTGACACGAAATTGTTTATAATCGGATTGAATTAGATTAATAGGATTAGGCGTACGTACCAGACATTCCTTTCCAATAATAATAATAATAATAATAATAATAATAATAATAAAAAATAAATAATAAAAATAAATAATTATCATTATTATTATTATTATTATTATTATTATTATTATTATTATTATTATTTTATTATTATTATTATTATTATTATTAATTATTATTTTGATGTAAATTTATTGTGACGGAGTGACTAATTGTCTTGAAATTTATAGATACAATTGTTGATGTCTGTTCATATTATTTTCAGTGGTTATTTCCTACTGGAAACAATAATTCCAAGCATTCTTAATGCTTAAACTAAGTCTTTTTATATTAGTCCAAATGTTTATTTCCTACTGGAAACTAAATCATTTTGTTATTTCCAATGGGTATTCCTAATGAAATAAATTTTTTTTATATATTTATAAATGGTTATTTCCTACTGGAAACTAGATATTATTTCGATTTTTAAATCGGGTGGAATTGCAGCGCTTGTAAAGTTACTTAGGTTAGTACACTTATTTATCACGATTAATTTCCATTTTGGTTATGTTGGTAACGCTTTAGATTTGAATTGATTAGGTATATTGTTTAGGAAAATATGTAAAGATTTCCAATGTTATTTTCTACTGAAAGTATAATATTAGTTCCAATATTATTTCCTACTGAAAATATATTATTATTCTCCAATGTTATTCCTACTGAAACTAAAGATCTCTGGTCTGTATCCTTCCTATTAAATTATAGAGAAAACATTGTTATGTAGTAACTGAGAATATATATATTTCAGTGATTATTCCCTACTGGAAACTAGATATTATTTCCAATGGTTATTTTCTACTGGAAACTATATTATTTCCAATGATTATTTCCTACTGAAAACTATATATTATTTCCAATGGTTATTTTCTACTGAAAACTAATATCTTAAGTTAGTTTATTGATTTTAAAGTACCTCATAAATTTCTTTTGTAGATTCGCATAATTCGCAAATGTATTTTTTTTATCCCTATAAAACCTTCCTTTCTACGTTCAGTTTTGTTTTTGGTAAAACCTGTAATATAAATGTCATCCTTTTTTTTTACATGCTGCAAGTTTAACCTATGCTCGCCCTTCCAATAATAATAATAATAATAATAATAATAATAATAATAATAATAATAATAATAAAATAATAATTAAATAATAATAATAATAATAATAATAATATATAATAAAATAATAAAATAATAATCGTGATTTCGTAGTCTTTCACTTTCACATAGAAACTGAGTTCAAATGAATATTGTACCTTTTTTGTGGCAATAGTCTTTTATTTATATATTATGGGAAAGTCGAGGTCAAAGGTCACAAATGTTCCTAGGAATTTGACCTCAAGGATTATGCAAAGTAGGTTAAATGCATTTTTTTTAACAACTCTAGATCTGACGTATTAAAAATCTATGATTAAAATGTTTATATATAATTAAGTTATATTATATATCATAATATATATAGTATATTATATATTAGTATTATATATATTATATATATATTTAATATTATAATATATATAATAATATATATATTATTATAATAAGTTATACTATATATATTTGATTGTAAATACTTAACATATAAATTAGAGCATAATTATTAACTTAATTGGATTAGTGTTGTAGTATTATCAATAATTTCCTTTCACAAATGCTTGGTAGGTATTATTCATAGGTAAATTGATGTAAAGAAGGCTGGGGAATTGATGAATAAATTATTTCAATTCCGAATTAATATATTTTGATTGACAGTAACATACGACTTATTTTTTACATGATGCGTGATTTAACACTTGACAATGTAAAGTGTAAATATTTGGAATTTTCATCTTGCTAAATCAAGTTTTTCCTATTGAGTATAAGTTGTGTTTGAAACGACGGTTTATTGACAATTGTTTTTTTTGCGGTTGTAAGAAGTTCATTGAGTGAAGAGAATGAAGCCACAATACATACTATGTTTCCTCGTGCGAAAAGGTCTTAAATACGATAATGTCCAACTGAATCAACCGGCAATGAGGTGTGTGAAGTCCTCATCACAGCTAACTCCTTACATTTCGATATTGGTGTTATTTTCTTATCAATATTTCACCATAGTTTCTTTTCATATCTTTTCATTTCACAAGCCCACACACACGCAAGCGCGCCGCACACACGCTCTCTCTCTCTCTCTCTTCTTCTCTCTCTCTCTCTCTCTCTCTCTCTCTCTCTTCTCTCTCTTCTCTCCTTCTCTCTCTCTCTTCTCTCTCTCTTTCTCTCTATCTCTCTCTCTCTCTCTCCTCTCTCTCTCTCTCTCTCTTCGTCTCTCTCGTCTCTCCTCTCTCTCTCTCCTCTCTCTCCTCGTCCCTATCTTCTCTTCTCATCTCCTCTTCTTCGTCTTCTTTCTCTCTTCTTCTCTCCTCTTCTCTCTCTCTTCTCGTCTCTCTCTCTCTCCTCTCTGCTCTTCTCTTCTCTCTCTCCTCTCTCCTCTCCTGCTCTCTCTCTCTCTCTCTCCTCCTTCTCCCTCTCTCTCTCCGCCACACTACACATATACGGTCATTCTTTTCAGGTGTTTTAATTTTCGCACGTGATTCAAATAAAGGTAAAAGCGAACGAAAAAGATATCCATATATGACCGAATTTAATTTGTGTTCGACACGCGTTATTTATTCATTTTTTTTGGCACTCACATCCTTCTTTCACAATTGCTTGGTTTAAATGAAAAAAAATGTTCCTTCCCTTTCTCCTCCCGTCCCCCTTTTCTCCCAGGTTCCTTCCTCAATAAAAGTGTCTTGTAAGAAATATGATTATCCTCAATTTGTGTTGCAGAGGCGAAATGTTGAATTCGTTATTTTTTTTTTTTTTTTCAATACCTTTGTTTCTTTTCGGGTGTTGTTAAATAATGATTGGGGCTTTTTTCACCATTGAAAGAACAATTCGTTTTGTTGTTTAAATCTTTCTTTTCCATATTGGAACAAAGTCTTTTTTTTTTTCTTCCGTTATCTTTCTTCTCTTAAAAATCGATGTTATCATTTTTTTTTTTCTTTTGTATCTTAAATTTTTGCAAAAAAATAATTTTTGCTGTTCATTTTTGGTGTCTTTCTAAATTTAGCTCATGATAAGAAAAATGAAATAATTTTACGAAATTAAGAACCTAATAGAATCTGTCTTGAAAATATTGGAAAAACGGGTTGTGTGGAACCAAAGTGTTGGGGTGGCTTTTAAAACCCTCATGTCGAAGTACCTGTGGGAATGATTCAAGCTGCATATGAATATAATTGTGAAAAATGCATTTATTCGAATGACTTGCATTAATAATATTAGAGTTGCCTAGATTTGTTAGACGAGTATTGGGTATTTCTGTAAAACACTCTTTTCTTTTTTCGGACACGGCGATGTGGTCTGAAAATTTTTTCCGGGAGGGGGGGGGGGTCATCCCCCTCTTCCAAAAATCAACTGTGAACTTAAACAATATATTAGTATATTATATATTATATTATTAATATATATAATAATTATATATTATATATATATAGAATTAATATTATATATATTATATATTTATAATTAATATAAAAAATAGAGATCTTTTAAAAACGCGAGAAATGAATAAAATGTTTTTTGTCACCTCAATATAATTTGGGCACACCTGGTTAGAGCATTGATTTTAGTAGAATCAATAGATTCAATTAAGAATTGGAAAAATAAACCAAGACTTATTTTCTGTAAAAAAAAAATTAAAAAATAACAATTGGTTCGTGGTTCTACGCAAATAAAGGGATAAAAAGGGATAAAAATAAAAAAAAAAGAAAAAAAAAAAAAAAAAGGAAATCTAATCTTGTCCAATCTCACATGTGTTAGCTGAAGAAGGAAAAGACATAGACCTTGTCTTACTTTTTATTTTAAAATAACAAAAAACATTCATGTTTGTAATCAACTTAAAAGGCCAAATATATATTAATTTATTTTTGTGGTGAATTTTGTGGGAAAAATGATTACAAGAAAATTTTGCAAAATCAAAAATATCTTTTTTTTTTTTATTTTTTTTAATGATGCTTTGCGCATAACTACCACAATTCTTCACCAATCTAAACTAATAAATAATGACACAAATCATAAGCAAACCTTACTATTAATTTATTTTGAAGGATCATTCTCATTAACCTCCATACTGGGGGGCACGACATTGATACTACTGGACTTTAAAACATTTTCTGATACTATAAATAAACTATAATATAATATATACTATATATATTATATTTTTATATAATAGTATATATAATAGATTAATAATATATATATATATTATTAATAATAATATATAATAATATATATATTAATAGATATTATAAAATCGTATAATAGTATATATTAATTAATATAATAATAATACTATAGTAAGTCAATATCGCATTATTGGATCACAATTTTTGGTATTAATTCAAAAATAACCAAAGCCTTGTTAAATAATTAATAGATTTTTTGATAAATCTCTCTGCGCCTGCAGGGGGCTTTGTTAAATATTAAGGTATTTTAATTATAATTAAATATAAATTACTTTTAAAATATATTAATAATTATTTAATTATAATAAAAACAATTATTTTAAGTAAACATCTAAATTAGAATTACCTTCTTAAAATCGTATTTTGGAATCCGCAACACGGGGGGAATATGACATCTCCAAAGGGCAAACTAAATTTTATTACTTTTCGTCCTTTTTTAATTTATTCCAGAATTGACGATCATAATCATGGGTTGGGGCGGGGTCGGCTTTGGGGTATCCCCCAAACCATATTTCAACTTTCCCAATACTAGAACGAATGGTCACCCAACCGTACCGGGGACCCAACACAGCATTGAATAAAAAAAAAACACACCAAAGGGGGAACTGGGGGGGGGGGCAAAAACCTAAATGCTGTGCGGTCAAGGGAACATATATTTTCTTAGGAGTCCTGTTTCGCTTAATAAATCAGGACACATATCGGAAATCGAACGGAATTCCGAAGAAGCGATCCAAGCCAATATATTTTTTGGTGTTGTTTTGTTTTTTGATAAATTCACATGGTGCCTAGCTATTTCGCTTTCAGCAAACACATCCAATGCACAAGAATCATCATTCAAGGATCATACACATTTAAGTTCATCAAAGTATTTTTTTTATTTTTTTCCTGGGCCAAGTCAATAAAAATTACCATCGATTGAAGACACGAAGATACGTGGTACGATAGAAAAATCGGGAGCTCTTAAAATAAACAATTTTCATTTTACGGAGGAAGTAATCATGCAACTCATGAATCTCCACTTTTGCCGTCTTAACGTTCAAAGGCTACCTACCGTAATTATACTGAACAGGAAAGGTTAATAAAAATGGGGAACATCGAAGACAAGAAATTTTTTTTCTTTTTTTGAACGGGTTCCCAATGTATGACCTTACCTCTGACGGGGTACTCCATAGGGTTCAAACCACTTAACCATTCAAATAACAATAGAGGTTGCATTATTTTGCACACAATATTCTTGGAAAATATATAATAATAAAGTATATAATATATATTATAAATATATATTATATATATATATATTATATATATATATAATATATATATCATAATATAATATATATATATAATATTAAATATAAATATATATATATATATAATATATAATGAGCATATTTTCGAAAATCATTTTCCTGGTTAACAGTAATGTTTGTTTTATTATTTTCTTGAGTTATAAAAATATTTTCTTTATTCTAATGAGCCTGTCTTTGTTTCTTTTGCTTATGCCTTCATTTGAATGGTTAGCATATTCAATTGTTGATTAAATTTGTGTCACGCAGATGTACATGATTTCAGTTCATACGTGTTTGTAATACTTATATATATTTATATTTATATAAGATAATAATATATATAAATAATTATATATATTATATATATATCATATATATATAATATATAATATAATTATAAAGTTAATATATATATTATATGTTATATAATATATATATTAATTAATATAATTGTTATATATTATTTATCGTCTTTCCCAAATTCAAAACCTATGTAGCATGGACTTACTGGTTCACTCTCTTAGAACAGATTTTGATTTTAAACTTATTTAGATTTCTTTCTCCGCGTCAAAACCCAAATCCAAGTTTAAAAAACTTCGATACAAGGCTTTCTACTTCTTCTACCCATCGTTACTCGCTCCTCTCCCTCCAATCTCTACCTATTCCTTTTCATATTTGTTATCTGCGATCGATTAAATTGTTCGTTGCTTTCAATATTCGACTGTTCCGTTTAATTATTCTTTTCTAAAATTCAACTCTCTTCTGACTACAGAGGTTTCCGGAATCTTCAGCTCATATTACTGCAGAGGGTTCCAGATTTTCACTAATATTCCTCTCTGATACAAAGGTTGCAGATATTTTCGGTCATTTACTTTCGATTAGTCTTCTTTCCCTTCCACTTCATTTTCTCAATTTTGTTATTTTTTTGTAAATTCTCAGTATATACTTCATTCTTTATTGTGTGAAACATGCATATAATTTAATAATAATAATTAATAATAAATTAATAAAATATAATAAATAATAAAAATAATAATATGAATAATAATAATAATTAATAATTAGCATTAATAATAATGAAAATATATAATAATAATAAAAATAATAAAATAATTAAAATAAATAATTAATAATAAAAATAATAATAATAATAATAATAATAATAATAATAATAATAATAATAATAATAATAATAATAATAATAATAATAATAATAATAATAATAATAATACTAAAAATAAAGCATAGAATAAATAATAATAATAATAAAAATAATAATGAAAAAATAATTTGATAATAATATAATAAAATAATAAGTAATAATAATAAATTTATTGTTATATTACAACAAATAAATCAAATAAATTAAAGTGTACTAATAATAATAAGGTAAAATAATTAATAAAATAAATAATAATAAATAGATAATAATTGAATAAATGATAATAATAATAAAATAAATTTAAAAAAAATATTAAAATAATAATAATAATAATAATAATAATTATAATGCCCTTTAAATTTGTAATATTGATTATGAAACTTCACGAGTATATATGAAGCCCTAATAATTTACTTGATATTGTTTCTTTTGTTTTATCTATCAGCTCAAATATTTATTTCGTTGATATAGCAACTTTTTGTTATAAGGTTTGGTAATATGTTTTTATTGCTATTTCGATTACACTGCAATTGTAGCGCTGCTCTGGTAATGAATGAATGAATGAGTGAACTAATGCTGTCAAAATGTTTTTTTTTTTTTTTTTTTTTTTTTTTTTTTTTTTTTTTGTCGAACTGTCTCTCCCTCTATCCCTGCTGTTGAGTATTTAATGTCAGTGTCGTAATAATCTATGCAAAATTTTTATAATTGTTTGAATTTCTTTTATTAGGGAATTTTATTTCTTTGTGAATTCAGAAATTTAATTTAGTTGCCTGATTTTAACTTTACATCTCACCTTGATTTCGAATCTTGATTCCACAGTTCTTTTATCAGTATGTTGCATTAACACTGACACACAAATTATAGAAGCCATTTTGTTAATTCACGTTAGAAATTTCTCTTCTCTCTTCTCATCTCTCTCTCTC
>JABUQX010000141.1:10000-12500 GCA_015478945.1 Trachelipus rathkii
TTACACTCCACCTTTTCTTAGGCCTCTCAAACGGTTGATTCCCAACACACTTACCCTCTGTTCATCAGCATAACGAACCGACTATCAATCACCAAATATACAACGAGTTAATATGCTCACATTTATTCTCTCATTAAGGCCTTTCTTCATATCACACAGCTGACTAACACACTCTTTCATCATTTTATCAATTCTTTCCATACCTAACATGCCCCTAAGATTATCCATTTAAACAGACCGCACCTTAGATCTATATTTGTTATTCTACACCACAGGTTCACTACTATACATTAACAAGCTTATGCAGAACCCCAGCGAACTTAGGACTAAGACTCCCTATAATTACTAAGGATTTAATGGCACCAAGCACCTTCCTGTCATTCATTACTTTCCTACTACTCTCTCCATTTTTCCTCTGACATATAGCGTAAATAAATATTTAAACTCGGATACTTTGTTACAATTTTTCACCCTCCAACATGAACGAATTCACATTGCGGACTCTCTTCATCCACTATCATCACTTACTCTTATCTACATTTACTTTCAAAACCCTTCTTTTACAAATCTTGCCAAACCCATCTACCAATCCTCTCAAACTTTCTTCAGATTCGACACACAAAACCAAATCATCAGCGTACAATAAGAGGGCTTTATCCAACATCTTCCATTCTCTATCAGTTTAACACCTTCCCCTACCACCCCTACCACCCCTACCACCCCTACCACCCCTACCTATAATTCTTTCACCACCCCAACCATATAGAAGTTAAATAGCCATGAAGACATAATATTGAGGCATAACACATCCCTGCCTCCCTCCACTATTAATATTAAACCATTTACTCCACTCCATCCAATCTTACACACCCTTCACTATCAACATACATACTTTTAATTCCATTCAAAAGTCTACCACCAACACCATATATCACTAACACCTACCACAAAGCTTCCCTATTAATCCTGTCATACGACTGCTGCAAGTTCATAAAACCTAAATACAATATGTTTTTCTTCTTTCTCATTTGCTTTAATTTAAAAATTTTATATACACATCCTCTATCACTTTTAAATATACATTGTTCTTCAGCAAGCAACCCCTCAAACCATCGAAGCACTCTTTCAAACACCAAAATATTAGCATATATCTTCCATCCAATACTCATTAAACTAATTCCCCCTATAGTTACTACAACTCCCCTTATCTCATATAATCTTATATAAGGGTACTATCATTGCTCAATCCCAATCCTTCGGAACGACACCCTCCACAAATGCTTTGTTACGCAACTCCATATCCAGTCCATTACAATCTCTCCTCCATTCTTTATCAATCCACCAGAAATTCCACCTATAACTTCTGATTTATCATTCTTCAACTTTCTCACTCTACCTTTTGCCTGCTTCCTACTAATTATCTCATCCCCAAAATACCTACTTCTTTTTATATTATCAAATTCACACATATTCACTATCACCACTTCATTACTACCAATATTATGCAGATTTTGGAAGTGTTCCCTCCACACACTCCTCACGTCAAATCATCAGTCATGAAAGCACCATTCATTATACTATGAAGATTCCACTTACTCTCTTTCTGAACCTTTCATGCTTCCTTTTAGAAGAGCTTCTCATTCCCTTGTAAGTGTCCATTCGCTATCCTTCTAAACTGTTCATTTACCTTTTTTTCTCCTACGTATGCAACTTTTAGTCAATTTTTCCTCCTTATATAATTCCATACATCTTTCTTTCGAAACCTAATAATTTATAATAATCTAAGCTAACCTAACAAACAAGAATATCAGCACAACTTACTTTTACTGATGAAAGTTCTGACCCGGTTTACTTCTTTAGTTCTTCATATGTCAAGAACTGAATGAAATATTTAAAGTAAAATAAGTCTACTCTACCGTTTTAAATAAACCCCCAGAATGCAAACTACCTATGGCCACAGCTATATTGCTCCCTGGAGTCCCATTAAACACGATTTAAATAAGGAAAAAAACTTATTTAATTAGTAAAAAAGCCTTAAGGGCAAAACGCCTCCCCTAATATTTACTTTAACTTTAATAGATCTGTAGAAGATATATTAAATTCTTGAAACAAACATAAGTACATAAAAAACGAATAAAAAGGATTGACCAAACCATAAAAATCACAGTCATGCCAGCAGCAACAAAGAAAAAGAAGCAGATCTTGCATTAAAAATAAAAGCCCTCCAAAACATGCCAACATTCGACCTAAAACCAAAAAAAAAAAAATAATAATAAAAAAAGCAATCAATTGACTTTTAGCACACTCAACCACGCTTCTTTTTAGCGTTTAACCGCTTACTCCATCTCATTCCACCACCTGCTATTGACATTCTTACCTCCTACTTTATCACACAAACATACACAGAAAAAAAATTAATATCAAAATCCATAATTCTATCAATCAATGACCCAATGATGAATTGTCATTTCGCAAATTAATTTAGTTTGACCTGATATTA
>JABUQX010000141.1:17500-20000 GCA_015478945.1 Trachelipus rathkii
ACGTATAAAAATAACAAATGTTTCTTCGCTGGTCAGCAACATGTATTTTATTAAAATTATTCTAGGTTTTTATTTAAAAATAACAATTACTCATAACTAAAAAAAATTCAAAGTTTTTTAAATAATTCAGATTTTCTTTATTATTATTATTACATCTATGTACATTGACAATCATCACGAGAAATACTCGCACTTTACAGATATGAAACCGACCTTCCTTCCTCAAATGCCAGAAATAATCTTCTTTAGGCCTGGGGACGAAGGTCCTTTGTAGCCCGACGACTTAGGTTCCAGGTCGTCAAGGCTCAAACCGACCTTTCCCAAATGGTGCATGTTAGGCCCACCTAGCCCAAATTTAGATGTCTTTGCCTGCCTAACAGGTCGTGCTAGTAATCCAGTAGCAGACAAGAATCGTTACATTATTGGTTTTTGCGGGGCGATGGTTTCAAACTGAACATGCTGATCGGTAAGATCCTTAAGCAGGTTACTGAGGTCGCTTTCTCTTACTTCAGATTGGTCGGAGTAACTTATTGCATGACTCAGAGCGATTGGTCGAGAATTACTTATCGTCTTTTCAACTTGTTCTTTAAACTATTTGTTAGGTGTGCTTTATTGTCGAATCTCAATCATTTTTGCATCATGTCATTTTAGCTGTTATGGCGCATTGTTATCTGATTGTGGCGTTTTATTTTTTACTGCGTATATCATATTTGTAATAAATATTGTTAAGATTGAGAATTGTTACGCCTCAATTGCATCAGAGCTGGGTCACTCAATTCACCAGATTTAATCAGATCATGCGTAAGAAAGATGCCTGGGGTCCAGAGACACGTTTTAGAACTCACATTGCTCTGCCGGCTCCATTCGGTCGCGAAAATATTTTATGATCGCCGTTGTAAACTGTTACATCATTTTTTACTAAATAGCAATGTTTCCTTATATTATGAATCGTTTTGCTTTATTGACATTCTTACTTATTACAGAAACATTGTTCGGTAGCTTGAAAACATTTAGTTTTGAAAAGAACATTTTGTTTTGTAGAAAAGCAGTTTGGTTTATTTAACTTTAGGATAAATAAACCAAACTGCTTTTCTACAAAACAAAATGTTCTTTTCAAAACTAAATGTTTTTCAAGAAACTTTACCAGTGAAATGGTATTTTCTATAAATAAAATTAAAAATGTTCAAGTAAGAAATAAAATGAACGATTCATAATATAGGAAACGGTATATTTGAAAATACAAAAATGATGTAATGAAAGTTTACAACGGCGTATCATAAAGAAAATATTTTCGCGACCGCGTAGTAATATTACGCCGGCGGGTTCATGCGTCGGTTCCGCACCGGGTCGCGCTTGCGGGCGCTCTTGCGTTTTGCTTCACGTGATCTACTATAAATCTAGTGAATTAATTATTATCTATTCTAGTGAAATTAATAATTATTCCTCAATGTAAGTATTTATTATAAATATGATATAAACTTAGTAAAAATAAAACACTTTTAATACAAATCAGATAACTTGTGCACCGCTTAACAGCTAAAATGACTATGATTTTAAAATGAGTTGGGGTCTAAAAGATAATAAAACACACCTGCTCAAATACAAGTTTAAAGAACAAAGTTAATTTTCAAAAGACGATAAAATAATTCTCGACCAATCACATACGAGGTCATATAGAGATAAGGATTACTCCGACCAATCACAAGTAAGGAAAACATTTCCTTCTTACCTGCTTAAAGGATCTTACCGATCCAGCATGTTTCAGTTTGAAATATATTTATAAAAATAATAATAATAACAATGATTCTTGTCTATACTGGAATTACCTTTTGACCTGGTATTAGGCTTAAATCAGCATGGGATACAAAAAGGCTTATCCTAAATTTAGGCCTAAATTTAGGCCTAACGTAGTTATTGCACCACATTTTACAGAAAAAGGTCAGTTTGAAATATATTTTGACCTGGAATTAGGCCTAAATCGCCCCGGGATACAAAAAGGATTATCCTAAATTTAGGCCTAAAGTAGTTATTTCAACACATTTTACAGAGAGAGGTCAGTTTCGTATCTGTAAGGAGTGCGGGTTGTTGTGTTTTCTCGTGATGGATTGTCAATGTACATAGATAATAATATAATAATAAAGAAAGTCCATTATTTAAAAAACTTTGAAATATTTAGTTAACATCGAGCGAATAATATAAAATGTAAGTGAATAATTGTTATTTTTAAATAAGAACTTAGAAAGATTTTAATAAAATATAAAATACATGTTATGTTAGCAGAGAAGAACTTATTTTGTTATTTTTATACTTATTACATGGCAAAAGATGATGTAAAGCAGTAAGTCAATAGAACAAAACGTGGCATAGCTTGGTGTAGAGGGGTGCTAGGGGCTGACCTTACTGATTTACTGATTTATTGCTTTAAGGTACGTAAAATATATGTTTTTAATAAAATTTCATAAAATTTTAGTAAAAGTTATTTTAAAACTTGATAGTTATA
>JABUQX010000141.1:25000-30000 GCA_015478945.1 Trachelipus rathkii
TCTGCGCCATGAAACCCATATATATATATATATATATATATATATATATATATATATATATATATATATATATATATATATATATAGAGTTATATATATATATATATATATATATATATATATATATATATATATATATATATATATATATATATATATATATATATATATATATATATATATATATATATATATATATATATATATATATATATATATATATATATATATATTAAAAAAAAAAAAATGATAAAAAGGAAAATGATATTTGAAAAAACACATCTTGCTCTTTTCGCATATTTTAGTGAAACAAAATACAGCTAAAGTTGATACAAAAATAGTTTTAATTATAAATTATTGAAACAAATAATGTAAATCTGCCCAATTCTTTAAAATTATATAAACAGAAGCAGATGTTAAATAAATAGTCATCTCTGCAACGGATAATGGGCTTCTTTTTTCTGCACAACTCTATGATGATGGTCTAAAGCAGGACATTCCTATTCAGTCCCGTGGCGTGCTGTATTGTAAAGAAAGAGAGATATAAGTGATTTTGAATGCATTACTTAAAACAAAGAAAATGGATCACAACTCACCAATGATGTAAAGAATGATTACTTGAAGGCGACACATTCTGGTTGTTGAAAGAATATTAATCTCTCATAGGGGAAGTTTGCGAAGTTTGTGACCCCCTTCCTCCGTTCTCAGCAATGTAGTTAAAGACGATTGTGACTCTGAAGAGCCACTTGATAAATGCAACTCCGAAGAGTTACTTGATAAGGACAACTCCGAAGAGTTACTTGATAAGGGCAACTCCGAAGAGTTACTTGATAAGGGCAACTCCGAAGAGTTACTTGATAAGGGCAACTCCGAAGAGTTACTTAAGGGCAACTCAGAAGAGTTACTTGATAAGGGCAACTCAGAAGAGCTACTAAAGGCAACTACGAAGAGTTACTTAAGGGTAACTCAGAAGAGTTACTAAGGCAACTCAGAGAGTTACTTGATAAGGGCAACTCCGAAGAGCTACTAAGGGCAACTCAGAAGAGTTACTTGATAAGGGCAACTCCGAAGAGTTACTAAGGGCAACTCAGAAGAGCTACTAAGGGCAACTACGAAGAGTTACTTAAGGGTAACTCAGAAGAGTCATCAAGAGCAACTCAGAAGAGTTACTAAGGGCAACTACGAAGAGTTACTTGATAAAGGCGACTCTGATGAGTTACTTAATAAGGACAATGTTAAAGTTCAACCTAGATAAATGAAATCAACAAAATACTTACAAGACCCGGACACTCACACGAACAAACCTACACACCATGAAGTTACTTAACAATCCTCTGAGTGTAATTTAAGCACTGCTAGCAACCAATGAAAACTGTTAAAACAATAATATTCCAATAAAAGTGCCAGCTCAATTCCTATGAAGAATCCGTAAACCAATCTAGAAGTTATGTAAAAATGTTGATTAGGATTTATAAACTTTCACCTTTTAATATTTCACGCAACTTAACTTGGACTTGAGTTACCAATGAAAAAAGGTAACTTTTCGTTACGGGATGGAAAACGTAACGAGTCACTGGTTGGAAAAAGGTAACTTGCGTTACTGACGCTAAAAGGTAACTTGAGTTACTGGATGGAAAAAGATAACTTGCGTTACTGACGCTAAAAGGTAACTTGAGTTACTGGATGGAAAAAGATAACTTGAGTTACTGGATGGAAAAAGATAACTAAAATAGCTTTAGCAGCTTTTTATTATTGACAGCTCGGAAATGGAGCTAAATTTCCCTTTCCCCAAAAATTTGATATTTATTTAATTATTTGATAGTCTAGAAATATATAAAAAATATATATATATATATATATATATATATATATATATATATATATATATATATATATATATATATATATATATATATATATATATATATATATATATATAGAGAGAGAGAGAGATATATATATATATATATATATATATATATATATATATATATATATATATATATATATATATATTATAATTTCTCCTCCTTGAGGAGGGCTCTGTCCGTGATTGGTGGTAATCTGATAAAAAAAATCGTTTTGGTAGAAATCTGTAAGAAAAATTGAATTTCATTTTGTAACCGAATGAAAAAAGTCAAAATTTCTATAACAGTAACAATTTATTTATATCTAAAAATAAAATTGTTTCCCAAAATTATAGTTTTCTTTTTCCTAATTCATAAAAAATAGTAAGTCTATGTGTAACGATTATATTTTTTAATTGTTCTATTTTATTATAAATATATTATAGAACCTTAATTTTGATTTTCTTTTCAGTATCTTTTTTTAGTACCTGTTGTAGATAATTATATTATTCACCTATCAATCCCTTATATCAATCAATAATGGTTTTTATCTATCTCCTACCTATCACTATTGTTCATTAACGCCTACATTTCTTTTCATCGCCTATCTACTCCTATATCTACCTTACCTTAACGTTTAATTTTCAATCTGAAACACAACCTACAAGGTAGCAAATATCGTATCCTAGCAGAGAGACTGAAATCTATAACATCCTATCTTTCTCGTATATCTAATTGTAACAATGAATATGATGTAGTTTTCATTCTATCAAACACTCATTTCTTATATGTGTCTACTCAGTGCAATGTTTCACACAGATAAATTCTTCAACACTAACAACTCTAACCTTTTTCTGCCCTAAATCATATTCTTTCTTCCTTTTCTCGTCATTTTTCGTAGAAGTTTGTCATTGTTTTTCTTTCTAAACAAGCTTCTAATTTAGGACTAAATTTCTATGGGATCTTCAGAACTTTAAGTCACCATAGTTGCTTGATCTGTGTAAAACCGTTGTTTGCCCTCTTGCCTAAAAATACACACACACACACACACACACACACACACACACACACACACACACACACACACACACACACGTAGAAGAAATCCAATGCGTTTCCTTCGTCTTATTACTTTCCCGTTTTCAGTGCGTGCTTCACAGTTATTTTTAAGAATAATGGTTCGTACAGCTGGCTCTTTAGAATCAGGAGTAATATTTTTTGCTTTAGAACATAAAGTTAACTACAAAACAGCTAATATGTGATTCCAGATTTAATGCATATAAGTCAGAAATACCAAAAAATATATAAAAAATAAAATAAAATAAATAAATAAATAAATTCTTCGAAATTCATCTAAAAATCAAGTGAAATATATAGAAATCGATGAAACGTTCAAAACCCATTTTAAACTAAGCTGGGCACATGAAAAGGAAAACCTCAATATATATTATATATATATATATATATATATATATATATATATATATATATATATATATATATATATATATATATATATATATATATATATATACAGACATTTGGCACTTAAATCGTGCATTTATTTGTATTTTTACAAAAGTCCCTAAGTGGATTTGAACCCTTACCTTTAGGATGTTAAGCCAAGAGTGTTACCCTTAACCAACGATGGACCTAAAAGGAAATCTGCCAGGTTCCACCAAAAGCTTTGCTTCCCAAGAGGAGTGAAGGCATGTCATTGACATCTAACCTCCAGACAGATCTCCCCGTCCACACTCGGGTCAGAGGTAACACTTGGGTAAATTTTTATTCGGGAGCTAAATAGGTATGCAGACATTTGGCACTTAAATCGTGCATTTATTTGTATTTTTCAAAAGTCCCTAAGTGGGTTTGAACCCTTACCCTTTAGGATGTTAAGCCAAGAGTGTTACCCCTTAACCACGATGGACTAAAAGGAAATCTGCCAGGTTCCACTGAAAGCTTTGCTTCCCAAGAGGAGTGAAGGCATGTCATTGACATCTAACCTCCAGACAGATCTCCCCGTCCACACTCGGGTCAGAGGTAACACTTGGGTAAATTTTATTCGGGAGCTAAATAGGTATACAGACATTTGGCATTAAATCCTGCACTTATTTGTATTTTTCAAAAGTCCCTAAGTGGGTTTGAACTCTTTCTTACCCTTTAGGATGTTAAGCCAAGAGTGTTACCCCTTAACCACGATGGACTAAAAGGAAATCTGCCAGGTTCCACCGAAAGCTTTGCTTCCCAAGAGGAGTGAAGGCATGTCATTGACATCTAACCTCCAGACAGATCTCCCCGTCCACACTCGGGTCAGAGGTAACACTTGGGTAAATTTTTATTCGGGAGCTAAATAGGTATACAGACATTTGGCACTTAAATCGTGCATTTATTTGTATTTTTCTCTAGTCCCTAAGTGGGTTTGAACCCTTACTCTTTAGGATGTTAAGCCAAGAGTATTACCCCTTATCCTCGTAGTAACATCTGACACGCATCTCACCTTCACAAAACACATAGACAACATAATTTCATCCGCAAACAAGAAACTGAACCATCGATATCATAGACTTCACAAACAATAAATCAACATCCACCACTATATACAAACAATACATTCGTCCGACTCTAAACTTCGCTTCTCCAATCTGGCATCCACTACTGACTAAAAATAACAAAAAAAACTCCAAACGACACAAAACAAACCTCTAAGAATTATAACAGGATGCACTTCAACAACACCACAACAACACCTGCAAGAAGAAACCAAAATTTTACCCATAGACAACACACCTGGACATGATAGGCACACAATTGTTTTCCAAAACCCAAACAACCATGCCACATTGCACTCTCTAACCCTACCCACCACAAACTCAAACAACCTCCTTCTTCACCAGCTCTATATTACAAACAAATTCTGAACAATATTCCACCACCACCAAACAACACAACATACACCAAACAAATTCACACGACACTAACAGAAAACCACTTAAGACGCAGACCACCAAACAACATTTTAAACAAACACCCACCAGAAATAGCACCAGAATTCAACTCACTACCAAGAACCAGTCAGTCATCCTTGGCAAAGCTAAGATGCAGCCATCACCCTAAATTACAACACTACAAACACAGATTCAACCTTAACCAAAC
>JABUQX010000142.1:0-2500 GCA_015478945.1 Trachelipus rathkii
GTTCCCAACCGATTTTGGGTGATGCCCAAACCTAGATAGACATTTCTCAAATTCTGATGCCCCCTGTGATATTTAATTTTTGTTATTCAAAATTTTATTGGTATCCACGTGAAGGAAGCTTAAAAGACTATTAACCTAGTCTCTAAACAAGCTTCCAAAGAACATGCATCCATGAAAGAGAAAAATAAAAAAACAAAGGACTGTTAAATAAATAAAGCTTACAAGCATTTAATAGAGAACTGAAATGCAGAAATATAAAATATTTGAATGAAAGTATTCTGTCATACTTTCCTTTATTGTGATTAGATAAAGGTACCTAATAAATTCTCACTAAGTTAGTAATATTCTTGTGCTTGATGACTGCTACAGAGAGATTTTATATTAGTTATTGTAGTGATATTCAGTCAATTTCTTTTTTTCAGTAACAAATCATTCACAGCACTAAAGCCACATTCAGCTAAATATGAAGATGGAAAGGGTAACAACAATTTCCTTGCAAAGTTGGTTGAAGTTGGGTATTTGGTTACTGTCTCATCACAAACCCACGACCTCACTCCTTTTATATTAAATAAAGTTTTAACCGACTCATCATTTTGCATTTCCGCGAGTTCTTCTTGGTACTGCATCGAAACATCAGATATATCCACTAGCATTGGCTGCATCACCCATGTTGGAAAATTAATTTGTTGCTTAAATCAGAAATAATTCTCTTTACCTCATCAATTGCTCCCCCCCCCCATTGTGCAGGTGGACATCCAACGTTGCAGCGAACACCTTCTAAGCATCATCAATCACCTCACATTTTTTTAGGAAATGAACTATAAAAATTCTTGAAAGAAATATTTTTTTTTACATACTCAATAAATGTTAACGAAGCCCAAATATTCTTCGTATTTGCATCTAAAAGAGTTTTATTTGATCCTTGAAATGGTTTATTCAACATATTCAGTTTTTCAAAAATATCTGTTAAGCCACTCACAAATGTTCACTCTCGAATTGCTACCTTCATCTAACGGTATGGTGATAGTCAAAGGGCGCACGTCCAACGCATCCTCCACCAAAATATTACATGCCCCACCGGTGGGGCCCACGCACCACGTTGAGAATAACAGATGTAAGCCCTTTTGACATCGTTTGGGACTGCCGTTCCCCCAACCTAAAATGTCATGTTAAATAAAACGTTTCGATATTAAATTTACACTTCCACTATATTTGTAGCCAAATATCCGCCAAATCTGTGCGATATAAATACATATATACTATATAAAATATAATAACTATATATATACATACTCCTATGACATACTTATATATATATATTTCATATTATAATATAATATATATACTACTTATATATACATACCCTAATATAATATAATCACCTAGCTTCATAATATAATATATACTATATATATTATGATATATATATATATATATATATATATTATATATATACTATATAATAAAAATATATATATATATATAATATATATATATATAAGTATATAATATATATATATATATATATATATATATATATATACTATACTATTTACTATATATACTTTTCGGTCAAATTACTCCTATTTTTTCTATATTGAAATTGTGACATATTTGATTTTCAATTTTGTTATTTTTCAGGTTATATATATATATACATGATATATAATATATATATATATATATATATATATATTAATATATATATATTATATTATATATATATATATATATATATTATATATATATATATATACTATATATATATAGTATATATAGATATATATACCGGGTTATATTAATATATTATAATATATATATATATATATATATATTACTATATATAAATATATATAAATATATATATATATAATATATATATATATATATATAATATTACTATATATCTATATATATATATAATAATATTATCAGTGGCGGCTCGTGAACCAAAAACATGGGAGGCACTTCCAAGTATATATATATATATATATATATAATATATATTATATATTAATATATATATATATATATAATATATATATATATATATATAATATATATATATACTATAATATATATATATATATATTATATAATATAATGATATATATATATACAATATACTATATAGTATATTATATATATATATATATATATATATATATATTATATATATATATATATATATATATATATATATATATATCAGAGGCGACTCTTACACTCGTGCTACTCGTGCTGTAGACGAGTTATTATGCTATAGAAATGAACGATATTTTTCAAATTTTGCAGTTATTTTTTTTTTCTCTATATTTTTTTTTTTTGTGAAAATACGGTCATCTGAAACAAGAAAGTTACAGTGAAAAATGAGAGATTATGAAAAGAGAGACAAAAAGTGCTAAGAATGATCGTCATTGGAATAACCCTGATTTTTAATCAATTGATAAATTGTAACTGCTCGTACCTCTCCAAAAATGCAGAGAGCAAATTTCAAGAC